>JACCIB010000878.1:0-74882 GCA_018906965.1 Philotrypesis tridentata
ATTTGACAAGCTGATATCGAGAGCTGTCCAAAAACATATGAACGCCTATAGGTCGATTAACCGTTCCAAGATATGGAGTCAGGAAAAACACTAGCCAAATGGAAAATTTGCGAAAAATTGCATATCAAAATTTTTTCGAGTTCTGCTCGACCAGCTTCCTCGCAGCGAATAGGGAGACAACTATTTGAAAAGCTGAGATCGAAGGCTGTTCCAAAAACTGATTGCTCGCTATAGTTGGATGAACCGTTCCGAAGATATGGAGTCATGAAAAACACTAGCCGGAAATTGGAAAATTGGCGAATAATTGCATATCAAGCATTTTTCGATTTCTGCTCGAACCAGCTTCCTCGCAGCGGAATCGGGAGACACATATTTGAAAAGCTGAGATCGAGAGCTTTCCAAAAACATATTGACTGCCTATATTTGGATGAACCGTTCCGAAGATATGGAGTCCGGAAAAAAAACTAGCTAAAATTGTAAAATTTACCAAAATTGCATATCAACCTTTTTTCGATTTCTGCTCGAACCAGCTTCCTCGCAGCGAATCGGGAGACACATATTTGAAAAGCTGAGATCGAGAGCTTTCCAAAAACATATTGAACGCCTATATTTGGATGAACCGTTCCGAAGATATGGAGTCCGGAAAAAAACTAGCTAAATTCGTAAAATTTACCAAAAATTGCATATCAACCTTTTTTCGATTTCTGCTCGAACCAGCTTCCTCGCAGCGAATCGGGAGACACATATTTGAAAAGCTGAGATCGAGAGCTTTCCAAAAACATATTGAACGCCTATATTTGGATGAACCGTTCCGAAGATATGGAGTCCGGAAAAAAACTAGCTAAAATCGTAAAATTTACCAAAAATTGCATATCAACCTTTTTTCGATTTCTGCTCGAACCAGCTTCCTCGCAGCGAATCGGGAGACACATATTTGAAAAGCTGAGATCGAGAGCTTTCCAAAAACATATTGAACGCCTATATTTGGATGAACCGTTCCGAAGATATGGAGTCCGGAAAAAAACTAGCTAAATTCGTAAAATTTACCAAAAATTGCATATCAACCTTTTTTCGATTTCTGCTCGAACCAGCTTCCTCGCAGCGAATCGGGAGACACATATTTGAAAAGCTGAGATCGAGAGCTTTCCAAAAACATATTGAACGCCTATATTTGGATGAACCGTTCCGAAGATATGGAGTCCGGAAAAAAACTAGCTAAAATCGGAAAATTTACCAAAAATTGCATATCAACCTTTTTTCGATTTCTGCTCGAACCAGCTTCCTCGCAGCGAATCGGGAGACACATATTTGAAAAGCTGAGATCGAGAGCTTTCCAAAAACATATTGAACGGCTATATTTGGATGAACCGTTCCGAAGATATGGAGTCCGGAAAAAAACTAGCAAATTCGGAAAATTTACCAGAAATTGCATATCAACCTTTTTTCGATTTCTGCTCGAACCAGCTTCCTCGCAGCGAATCGGGAGACACATATTTGAAAAGCTGAGATCGAGAGCTTTCCAAAAACATATTGAACGCCTATATTTGGATGAACCGTTCCGAAGATATGGAGTCCGGAAAAAAACTAGCTAAAATCGTAAAATTACCAAAAATTGCATATCAACCTTTTTTCGATTTCTGCTCGAACCAACTTCCTCGCAGCGAATCGGGAGACACATATTTGAAAAGCTGAGATCGAGAGCTTTCCAAAAACATATTGAACGGCTATATTTGGATGAACCGTTCCGAAGATATGGAGTCCGGAAAAAAACTAGCTAAAATCGTAAAATTTACCAAAAATTGCATATCAACCTTTTTTCGATTTCTGCTCGAACCAGCTTCCTCGCAGCGAATCGGGAGACACATATTTGAAAAGCTGAGATCGAGAGCTTTCCAAAAACATATTGAACGGCTATATTTGGATGAACCGTTCCGAAGATATGGAGTCATGAAAAACACTAGCTAAAATCGGAAAATTTACCAAAAATTGCATATCAACCTTTTTCGATTTCTGCTCGAACCAGCTTCCTCGCAGCGAATCGGGAGACACATATTTGAAAAGCTGAGATCGAGAGCTTTCCAAAAACATATTGAACTGCCTATATTTGGATGAACCGTTCCGAAGATATGGAGTCCGGAAAAAAACTAGCTAAAATCGTAAAATTTACCAAAAATTGCATATCAACCTTTTTTCGATTTCTGCTCGAACCAGCTTCCTCGCAGCGAATCGGGAGACACATATTTGAAAAGCTGAGATCGAGAGCTTTCCAAAAACATATTGAACGGCTATATTTGGATGAACCGTTCCGAAGATATGGAGTCCGGAAAAAAACTAGCCAAATTCGGAAAATTTACCAGAAATTGCACATCAACCTTTTTTCGATTTCTGCTCGAACCAGCTTCCTCGCAGCGAATCGGGAGACACATATTTGAAAAGCTGAGATCGAGAGCTTTCCAAAAACATATTGAACGCCTATATTTGGATGAACCGTTCCGAAGATATGGAGTCATGAAAAACACTAGCTAAAATCGGAAAATTTACCAAAAATTGCATATCAACCTTTTTTCGATTTCTGCTCGAACCAGCTTCCTCGCAGCGAATCGGGAGACACATATTTGAAAAGCTGAGATCGAGAGCTTTCCAAAAACATATTGAATGCCTATATTTGGATGAACCGTTCCGAAGATATGGAGTCCGGAAAAAACTAGCTAAATTCGTAAAATTTACCAAAAATTGCATATCAACCTTTTTTCGATTTCTGCTCGAACCAGCTTCCTCGCAGCGAATCGGGAGACACATATTTGAAAAGCTGAGATCGAGAGCTTTCCAAAAACATATTGAACGCCTATATTTGGATGAACCGTTCCGAAGATATGGAGTCCGGAAAAAAACTAGCTAAAATCGTAAAATTTACCAAAAATTGCATATCAACCTTTTTTCGATTTCTGCTCGAACCAGCTTCCTCGCAGCGAATCGGGAGACACATATTTGAAAAGCTGAGATCGAGAGCTTTCCAAAAACATATTGAACGGCTATATTTGGATGAACCGTTCCGAAGATATGGAGTCCGGAAAAAACTAGCTAAATTCGGAAAATTTACCAAAAATTGCATATCAACCTTTTTCGATTTCTGCTCGAACCAGCTTCCTCGCAGCGAATCGGGAGACACATATTTGAAAAGCTGAGATCGAGAGCTTTCCAAAAACATATTGAACGCTATATTTGGATGAACCGTTCCGAAGATATGGAGTCATGAAAAACACTAGCTAAAATCGGAAAATTTACCAAGAATTGCATATCAACCTTTTTTCGATTTCTGCTCGAACCAGCTTCCTCGCAGCGAATCGGGAGACACATATTTGAAAAGCTGAGATCGAGAGCTTTCCAAAAACATATTGAACGGCTATATTTGGATGAACCGTTCCGAAGATATGGAGTCCGGAAAAAAACTAGCTAAATTCGTAAAATTTACCAAAAATTGCATATCAACCTTTTTCGATTTCTGCTCGAACCAGCTTCCTCGCAGCGAATCGGGAGACACATATTTGAAAAGCTGAGATCGAGAGCTTTCCAAAAACATATTGAACGGCTATATTTGGATGAACCGTTCCGAAGATATGGAGTCATGAAAAACACTAGCTAAATCGGAAAATTTACCAAGAATTGCATATCAACCTTTTTTCGATTTCTGCTCGAACCAGCTTCCTCGCAGCGAATCGGGAGACACATATTTGAAAAGCTGAGATCGAGAGCTTTCCAGAAACATATTGAATGGCTATATTTGGATCAACCGTTCCGAAGATATGGAGTCCGGAGGAAAACTAGGCAATTTCGGAAAATTTACCAAAAATTGCATATCAACCTTTTTTCGATTTCTGCTCGAACCAGCTTCCTCGCAGCGAATCGGGAGACACATATTTGAAAAGCTGAGATCGAGAGCTTTCCAAAAACATATTGAACGCCTATATTTGGATGAACCGTTCCGAAGATATGGAGTCATGAAAAACACTAGCTAAAATCGGAAAATTTACCAAGAATTGCATATCAACCTTTTTTCGATTTCTGCTCGAACCAGCTTCCTCGCAGCGAATCGGGAGACACATATTTGAAATGCTGAGATCGAGAGCTTTCCAAAAACATATTGAACGGCTATATATGGATGAACCGTTCTGAAGATATGGAGTCATGAAATATCACTAGCCAAAATCGGAAAATTTACCAAAAATTGCATATCAACCTTGTTTCGTTTTCTGCTCGAACCAGCTTCCTCGCAGCGAATCGGGAGAAACATATTTGAAGAGCTGAGATCGAGAGCTTTCCAAAAACATATTGAACGGCTATATTTGGATGAACCGTAGTAGTATATGGTGCCACTTTCTGTCAACCTCCCACCTCCTCCCCTCGGATCCCCAAAAGAGGGGGAAACCGTGAGGAGGGGGTGTATTCGACAGAAAGTGACACCGTTCATAGACATATTACCCCCCCCCTCACCACACACACACACACACACACACACACACACACACACACTATATACCCCCACCCTTTCTTTCTCTCTCTCTCTCTCTCTCTCTCTCTCTCTTTCCTTATTTTTCTTCCTCTCTCCCTCTCCTTCTCTTTCGCTCTCTCCTTCACCCTCTCCTTCTCTTTCGCTCTCTCCTTCACCCTCTCCTTCTCTTTCGCTCTCTCTCTCTCTCTCTCTCTCTCTCTCTCACACCGTTTTAATAGCTGCATCGCTCTCTGTATGTCTCGACCTTGTACCTCTCTCACCGTTTTTCATAGCTGCGTCGCTCGTTGTATGTCACGACAGCGTACCTCTCTCTCGCACCTACCGCGCACATCTGATGCGCTCATCGCGCGTGGTTGACGCGGCCTCTCTCTCTCTCTCTCTCCTTCTCCTATCTGCTTTTTTCTGCACATCGAAAGTCGCGAACGCTGTAATCAAGGCACGTTGCATGTGGATGATGTTGCGCTTGCACTTTTTTGCTACGACAGCTGATGAAGAGTGTAACATTTCACTACATATGTATTGAAATGTTATACAAAGGCGTCTAATATAGTAGAGTTCAAACGTATGAAATCTGACGAAGTCAGAACTTTCCAGTTTTATAAGGCTTTTGTCGTTGATCAACTAAAAAAATGAATATAGCAGCGTAAACGTTTATGTCATTTAAGATTGGATGCAGACCACTTTCTGTCCTGAGAGTAGGAGATTTTAGGGTAGAGGAAGAGTGAGATGTGGGTGGGGGATGGCGCACCAGAATGTGGTATATAGTCTGACCTAAGGATTCTTTTTTTAATAAATAATAAATACAATCAATTTTTCAATAGTTTATTTTACCATATTAATAAAGGATTACATATACGTGTTAATTTAACATAATTTTATATGCTATATTTATAAAGTTATACATGTGTCCCGATACAATTTTCTTGTAGTATATGTTTAAAATCGTCTATTTCAATATTTTTTAAATAAACGCATACCTGACAGCATTTGTTAACAATAACATCCGCCGTGAGCAATTCTTTTTCATCGTTGGTTTAAATAGAATTTGTATCATGTGAGCCGAGCAATAAGAAATAGCAGTGTTTGCATGAGTAAAGAATGTACTCATTGTTATATTACAGCAGTGACATTTTAGAACTACAGCTCTGCAAACATCTGACTGAGTATCTACCATTTCCAATGAAATCGCTGTCAGCAAATTTTTTACAACGTACGAATTTTCTAACAATATCGTCATTCTTGGTTAGATTATCAGAAAAATTATTTATAAACTTCTTGAAACCGAAACCCCTACACATATAATGTAAAATCATAATACAATATTGTCCACAAACATCAGATGATGAATCTTGTAGGCGCGTCACATTCCAACGAAAATGTTTACAATTCTTTCTTAAGCGGTTAATATGTTCAGCAATAAATGGCGGATTTCCAAAGCTATCAAAATATAAAGCTTCACCCGACTTATTTACGTATATAGCAACCCAATGCATGCCAGGTTTCGTATGATCATCGGTATTCACGACGATTGCTGTTGGGTTGGACCATACTCGAGGTATCTGATCAGCCGGAAATACACCAACAGTATGTGCACGCATGCGTGACAAAATTTTCAATATCTGAAGACTATCCATTGTAAAAATATAGACCTGAGGCCTGGGTAATAGTCAACATCTATTTTTTAAAACTCTTACTACAACTAATGTATGAGTGTTATGGCTAGGCTATTTATATATATATATACTCCTAAAACGACATCTTTGTTCAAAATCACTAACCACTAAAATCAATGATCGTTGTACGCGATGCGTCTATTTCTAAAATATTATCATATTCGGCATAAATTATACAATTAACCGTACTTGTTAAAGGATCATCAAAACGCACATCTAGACGAACGCTGCCGTGTTTAACCAAATTCCAATGTGTGTTATCATTTGCAGACAAATCAGGGGTGAGGTCAAAAGCAAACAGGCAATAACCGTTCGGATATGACTGCCGTGTGATTTTATTACCTTCGTTGAGAAAATGTATACCTGTGCCAGAAAATAAAGTATGGTAGGCATCAACGTATAAGTTGTTCGTTTTAAAATCTGGTTGTAGTGGTTTCGAAGGTATTTGAACACCATCAATGTATAAGCATAAAAAGTTTATATTAAAATGTTCAAAATTAAAGGGATTGAGCGATCTATCGCCGTTAAAAGCATTGTTTTTTACAAAACCAATTATAATCCGTTTTGGTAACTGTCCTAAAATAATATTGTCCAAAGTTTCACCGTGAATACCACTATGCATGGTTATAGCTTTAACTTCCACTCTTGTAAGAGGATATTTAGCTGTTGTCTTTGAAAGGGCTTGTGCATGTGCTAACAATACACTAGGATTTACTTTAACACGGCGAACTAATAAATTTGCCTCCTCTATTTGTACAGAGAAATAACCGGAAGGGTCCATCAAACAAAACTGATCTCTTGATTTTACAAGACGAACTCTAACCTCCACACCATTTAATAACAATCTCTCTTGATTAAATACATCTGAATGTAAATGGCCTTTCAAATCAACAATTTTTGTTGCCGACAAAAAATTACGGCGTTCAACAAAACCTTCGTTAGTGGTATCAACACTGTCCATAGCCCCAGCAGTGTCATCACTCCACAAAACACTCGTCAAATGCGATGATTTAGCTGCAGGTCCATAGTTTAGAAGTGTTTCAATGTATGCTCTGTAGGCGTAAGCATTACTTGATGAAGATACTGATTTTTGATTGAAAAATACATCTACTTGATTGAATAAAGAATGCATAAAATTATTCACAGGTCCTGTTTTGGTCACTAGTGCTTTATGAGCGGCAAGGGCCGTACCATCCACATCAGTTTCATTTATACTACAACTTAATCGAACTCTGAGACTTAACATTGTGTGTGCTAGATCGATATATTCATCACTATTACCAGGTAATACAAACTCTATTGGCGCATCATTTGTTAACGATGATATCGGTTTATATGTCATCCAATGTGAACCTTCTATGGTGGTTTGTGTAGGAGGAATTTCAAATAGAAGTAGCTCCGATTTCAAACATTCACATGAATGACTATGTAGGAATGCCATCTTAACTATCAAAAATATCTCTAGAAGTTCTTTTCTTTTTTCTCTTACTTTTCTTCTTCTTCTTTCTTCTCAAACCATTCGATTTAACCCTTCCGATTTTAACACGATTCTTCTTCTTCTTTATACCTCCACTTTTCTTTGTTCTTTTTCGGAGCTTTGTTTCACGTTTTACAATGTTACCAGGCCCTCCAAGCAACTGTAACTGAACCGGTTGGTGACGATAAGCTCTTTTATATCCCGACCCCTCCATCAGCTTTTCCAGTTTTTCTTCAGCCTTTCTTTTTAGAATTTCACCAGATTCTCTAATACGGTTTTGAAACGACTCTTTTATAGGTGTGTTTTTCAAACTCACGTCTGACACAATGTTCATCCCTGAACGCAGTGCCTCCTTTCCAACAACCCTAGCGCCACGTGTTAAGAGTGGGAGTACTCGTCGAAATATACCAGCCAAAAACGAACCGATACCTCCGTGACCTCTCTGATACAGAGAACCTGTGTAAACACGTCCGACTCCTCCTCCAGCAATATATCCTGTACCAACTTGTACATTAAAATATTCCTCGTATCTATTCATTTTTTTTGTTCTTTGTTTAATCACTGATTCTTTTAAAATGTAGTGTTACGGTCAAAGTCCCATAATCAAATGGAATTGGTTGGCCATACTGATCTCTTATATCAATTTCAATAGTCTGAAATGAGTTGAATAACAGCGAATGGTACATTGGAGGGGAGAATGTTTTGATTATTGTAAAACCATATACATAATTATCTGTACTTAACGACACAGCTCTTAACATTCGAGATTGAATATCTCCTATGACGTAAGGTTCACAAATATCTGTATAAATCATTAGCATAGATGGTAGTCCATTTGAGAGGTGAGCTGGTCTTTTAGATTCAATCGTAGTATTTTTATCGAATATAAGATTCAATGTTTCAAATCCTAAAATTTTTTGCAATTTATTGGATAAGCATAACTCATGTTGAAATTCGGAACAGGTACTCTCGCTGCATATTCTTTTGATTGTCACGTATTCACCATTTTGAACTTTAAATTCAAAATGTCCTGTTACACACATTAAATTATTTAATTCGTTCAATAACATATCTAAATTTTTATAAATTCCAGGACGGATTGTGCACGCATATGTGTTTAATTTGCCCGTTATAATTTCATCATTTTGAACAATTATATCATAAATTTCTTCCAATTGCTTATTTGGTTTATTTTTAACCAAAACAAATCCTTCTTTAGTATCGGATGACACATGTTGAAACGTCAGCGGAATTTGAGCCTCTGTAAGGGCAACAACCCATTGGCCTTGAAGTTGAAATTGCTGAGGTAATTGTGTAATAAAATGCGTAGTAGTATTTTGAGAAAAATAAGTCATACTACTGTTACTAGGGAGAATAATGTAGAATTGATCCTTCATTGTTTTTTTATATCTTGTCAATGTCAACTGTCTTCACCCAAGAGTTAAATTTCTCTGGATAGCCTTTCCACGAGACATAATATTCTTTGTTACGACCTTTTCCTCTAGTTTTTAAAATCTCGTTAACTTCAAAAACTGCAGTTTTTAAGTCTTTTCGAACCCTGCTTAATTCTTCAGCGTAGAAAAAACCATCAATATCTTCCCCGGATAAATCTTGCAAGAAATACACAGGTGGTTGACGTGTATCCGAAACTCGTACAATCTTGAATATCTCTAATGTCCAGCCGCTTTCATAACCTTTCGAAAAAACGTTCTGTGCACGACTGACTCGTACCAAATCTCCTACTCTGTATTTAAAGGGTTTGACGACTTGATTGGCATATCGTTTTTGTAAATTTTCACGAGCTTGGCCAGCATTAAATAGCGTCACAGATGCAGGAGTCATTTTTATCGCAGAATGTTTCGTATTATTATATGATTCCAATATGTTTGGTAAAATATCAATGTAGCGACGAGTGTTTTCGTGTGTAAAGTATCTCCATATTCTTTCTTTTATAGTTCTTATGAATCTTTCTGCGACAGCTGCTTTAGTGTCGGGACTACGCGCTACTCTATAAAGTATTTCATGCTGTTTTAAAAACTCTTGCATCGCACAACCAACAAATTCTTTACCTTTATCAGTTTGTAGATACACTGGTTGGCGATTATTACTCTTTGATAAAATATTCTGAAAACCATTAGCAACGTTTTTTGAAGTTTTATCTTTAAGAGGTTCAGCCCAAGCGTATTTACTTAACACATCGATAACGACCAAAACATAAGAAAAACCATCATTGTAAGTTTTTATAGCTTTCATGTCCATTAAATCAGCTTCCCATAAATCATCAATATTGCGTACATTATAATTACGCCTACGAAATCGATGTTTAACGGGTTTATGTAGATTGTAAGGGTCTTGGCTTTCAAGCCATTCAACTACTTCCTTACGCTTATGTGTTTTTCTAGCGGCATTTGAAAGCTTGCTAATACCGCCGTATGCGGAAGGAAGATAAGGGTTGTAGTAAAGATTTACTAGTGAATTATCCATAATACACAATTTTTATTCTTTTAATTCACAAGCTTGTTTACAGGTTTATTTCTTAGATTTTTTAATATTTTTTGCTGTATTCTTCTGTTTCTTCTTCTTCTTCCTCAAAGCGTTCTTGATACGGGAAAAAAACTTTTCAAACGTTATTTTGCTCACCATGCAACAAGCTGTCATCAATGCCAAAGTTCTCTCATCCGGTGGTGTTTCACCCGCTAACATACGGGAAAATGCGTATTCGGCTAAAATTCTGTCAGCTTGACGGCGATCTCCTTTTTTGTCTGCATAAGTCAAATCGTGTTGACGACAAGCCTCATCTAAAGGGTTTATACCAACATCACCTCGTTCAATACGCTCAGCCAATTTCGTACCAGGTCCACAAAATTTGTAACCAGGTACATGCATTTCAAAAGGAAGTAAATTAATTAATTCATCTAAAACACTATTCTGATCTTCTTTTTTTTCGCTATAAATAACTAGTTCTTCTTCTTCTTTGTTTTGGTCGAAGCGGTTAGCGTCTTCCATTTTTGTGTTCCTATGACTGGTTTTCTTTTGGGAGTAGTGAAAATTTTTTTTCGTACACTGACACCCACTGGCGGTGTAGCAAAATCTTGATTCTCATTATCCTCCTGGCTGGCTATTGATGTACTACCGCTGCTGCTGTCTGATTCATCATTTTGTTGTGTTGGAAAGATAGCAACGCCATCTATTTTATCAGCTACCGTTTGGGTCATGTTTTTCAATATACGCTTATTTCCAAGGTATTCTCTTGGAACACACAAATCGTGAAGCACTTTGGCAAATTGCAAATGCCCTGGTGGTGGTACAGCAGATTTTCTTTCTCTCATAGCGTAATTTATCAAGTCAATAATATTACCATTACTAACACGCTTGCCATGTATGGTAATACCACCATTGTGATCCCACTTTATATTATCACTAACATGTAACCGTTTTAAGAGTTTAGCTGCGTTATTTCTGTAAGCGTGTTGGTACAGTTTCAATAATAGCATCATCCCTATGTATTTCCTCATCTTTCTTCGTTTTATCATCTCTGCTGTCTTTCTTAATTTTATCAACACACACATCTATATTGTCATTATTATTTTTGAAATGTAAATAACGCTGCAGGACTTCGCGATACAATGACCATTTTTCTCTCTCATTTTTATATAATGGTGAATTTAATATTTCACTCATTTCTGCATCCAACCTGCTAGTCACGGACCCCGGTGTTTGTACAGATTTTAACACCTGATTTAACTGCTGTTCTGGTTGTCGTTCGCAAGCCGTTAGTGTACATTGGAGACGATCCAAAGATTCTTGTGGTAATAGAACCATTTTTCGAGCATGTTCCATTTTATCTGCTGATGAGGGCCGACAAAACTGTTCCGATAATAGGCGCAAGTAATGCAGGTAAAAACCCACCACGTTGTACAATAATTTTCTTCTTCTTCGATAAACTCACAGAAGGTTCTGCTAATCGTCGAAGAGTATTTACGTGCTTACGCAGATTCGTTTTATGTTTCTTTTGAAGAGGTATGTTTCCAACAAGTACATTTAATGCACACTCACAGATACGTCTAACTATTTTATTATCTAATCTTTGTATAAGAGCATTCCTTTGATTAGTATTAAGATGATAGATAGCCTCAAGAATCACAGCTTCTTTTCGTCGAAACGGTGAGTGGTTATGCGGAGCCATTAGAGAGAAACAACCGGTGTTAGGTTGGAAGATTGATCGCTCTTACTCTTTTTTTTAGGTACATACACGTACTGGTGTTCGTCACTTGGAAAAATACAACTTCGAAATCGACAATTTTCGACTATATCTTGTTTCAAATCCAGTAAGAGATAACCGTAAGCTTTTGAAGTTGCATCCCAATAAGCCTCTTGTAAAAACTTTGGATTATCTGGATATATTTGTCGTGAAAGATATAAAATTTGCGATCTATCGCGTAAATTCCTAAAAATTACTATATACTGGGCGTTCAACGATATATCACGTTGGCCTTTACCTTGATGAAATATATTCTGGCTGATGTAGAATACCGAAAGCGAGTGATGGTGAGAACCTTCTGAGAAAATGTCAATAATTGCTCCTCCAGACGATGTTTCACGCATTAAATCATCAATTATTATTAGTTTAGGTCTTGGATCGTTAGCGTAATCTGAACTTTGTGGTAACCCTTCACGAAATTCAATGTTTCTACCTTTAAAAGTCTTGTAACTCGATTGCCACTCTGCGTAGTAAACAATAATGCGTTTGATTTCGGTGTCACACAACTGATCAATGTATTTTATGAATTTTTTTACAAATTCTGTTTTGCCGCAACCTGTTGGACCACACAAAATCGAAGTGAACGGATGTGTCCACTGCATAGACATTGCAAATACTAACGAACTCTTCACCGATTACAGTGAATACAAGTCTTTTTGTACCATTATCAGAATAAGAATGGAGGGGGAAGTTTTCTCCTAAATAGACTACTCGTTCAGAGTAGTGATGACGTAAGACTGATCCAACATTACTAAGTTAAGAAAAGAAAACACGTATAATTGTAGTGATCTTCTGACGGCAAACACAGCATTTTTTCATTCTTGGTCCACATTTCATGCAAGTAAGAATATGACCACATGGTAAAAATACCATTTCGAGTTTTTCATGATAGCATATTTTACAAAGATGTTCATCACCGCTGGTTTTTTCTTTTTCATTTGTCACTACGTGGTTGTTTTCATTTGTTTGATTGGGAAATTTTAACGATCCACAAACGTCTCGTCCTCGGTCCATGGGTGTCAAACATTCATTAACAACAATCGGTACGTTACCACAAGGTTTCTTACAAATAAATCGGCAGCGTCCACCCCAACGTTGATGTTCCACCATGGGATTATCTCCTTCTTCCCAACGACAAATCTCCGTTGAACATTCAAAACATCGTACTCTATCGATCTGTTTGGTAAAGTGAAAACCTGCTGCTGCAAGCTCCGCCGGTTGTACATGTTGAGATGGCCAGTTCTCAAAACTTCGTAGTCTTACTACTTCAAATCTATAATCCATGGCTATGTTAACACATTAAGATCTAACGTTATATTGATACGAGCTGTATCGTGACATTCCTTTAATACTATTCTAGAACGAGCTATGTAGTGTGGATATCAAGGTTGAGAATTCACGATTGTTAGATCATATAACAAGAATGTGCAAATCATCAAATTTATTGTAAACAGTAGCAGCGGGTATTACGATAATCATAACGAATATTTAATAAATATCAACACAGAAATATATTTTTTAATCTTTACTTATAGCTTTATTTCATTTCAACATTTTATTTTATTTCATTTCTACATTTTACTATAGAATACACAGTTTATTATACTCCAGAGAATTTTATCACACCGTTACCTTTATACAATAAAAATAATTTCATTTTGTTAGCTTCTTCGCGCAAACTTTGAAGAAATTCGCTATTGTTCACCAATGTAGTAGATACTCGTGAAGGTAGGAATATTTGGAATTCACCGTCTAAATCGGCTGTGATTTTTTCGCCATAGTGTGTGGTGACGTTGTTTAACTTTGTTATCATGTATCGATGGTCAACGACAAGCTCTGTTACTTTCTTTGATGGAAGGAAGGTTCCACTAGCAATCCTATTAAGAGTTTTTAGATCCATCTATAAAGATATATTTTGCTAAATTAATAATTTATACATTACTGTGATAATAATAAATTAATAATAGATATACATACTTTTAATTAAGAAAATTTGCGGTGTCTGCTACAGCTCTACAAGTCTTTACAAGACGGTATTTGGAACAAGACGGTATTGCTTGAATATGTGCTCCTACTTATATACAGATCCCCCACCATCGTCATCTTCATGCTTTATTAGTGCTGAGGTTGTTAAAATGATTGCTAGTGGAAGGGTCTAAACTCGCTACGGATAAGAACATTGCTTATACTTTTCTTGATTCATCATTGGACGGTTTAATATAAACGTGGGGGGTTAACTCTTGGCCAATCAAACGAACTACTGTTGTTTTCTTTACTCATTATTGGGCTGTTTTATGTAGAGGTGGGGAGTGGTTCTACTGGTTGGCCAATCCAATGAATCGTTGTTTGTTGAAATTTTTTTATTCGTCAGTAAGTGGAATTATGTACCCGTACGGGTAACTCTTGTCCAATCCGATGAATCGCCGTTTACTATATACTGGTTTACACGTTTTCGACTCCTGCTGAGTAATGACATCATGGAATGCAGTTCGACGAATAGCAGTATTTGATAACACAATTTCACTCTGTTGTGAAATGATCAATTGTCGAATCGAATCAAAATTTATTTCTTGGCTATTAGCAAAATTTAAACGTATACCCTTAATTTTGCATACAAAATCTGTAGAACCATCTGGTTTTTGACATTTGTACGCATAAAATTTAGGACCTCCTGATATAAATGTAGATATGAAACTACCTATACCTTTATCAGCTAATTCATCGGTGAGATCACCCAATCCTGTACCTATCGGTAAATCGTAATCTTGATCATTTCTGGTGATGTAGAAAACTGAATCTGTATCATAATAAAGTGCACGAGGTCCTAATAGATGTAAATATTTAAAAAGTTTAAGCCGTGCCTGTGCTGTAGTAAAAGCTGCTACCACAACACAACATTCGTTGTTGGTGATCCCGTCGTGAGAGTTTCTACTGTGTAAAACCAATTGACGTAAAGAGTGTCGTCATTAACAGGCAAAATACCATTAACAGTTATTTCTGCACTTGTTAATAATTCTATCAATCTTTCAGGTGTTTTTACTACCTCTGTCTTCGTCATATTTTCACGCTGTCCAAATTTACCCCATAATGAATAAATCAATGGTGCCACTCTCTGCCAAATACACCCCCTCCTCACGGTTTCCCCCTCTTTTGGGGATCCGAGGGGAGGAGGTGGGAGGTTGACAGAAAGTGGCACCATATACTACTAAAGTATTTTACATTTATAGAATTTCTTATCTAGAAAGATACTATAGAGAAACCTACTAAGTATTTATATTTTTTTGTTACAGCAGCTTCTGATACCGTTGACAAGTCTGATAATGTCTCTTTAAGCTTGCTAGATTTTATGCTCCCTGAAGACGATCTAGCAAGTTGAAATAAAGCATTTGACTGTCTTGACGACGATGAGAAAGACGGAGATTTTATCGTAACGGAGCACTGCACTCAACCTAAAAAGAGGAGAATCGTAGATGACGACTTAGCAGTAACTCTCAACCGTACAGGTGTTAGCGATAGAAATGCTGCGAGGATCTTAGCTGCTTTTACTCACAGCCTCGGCATTGATATTGACGAATTCCATTTGAGCAGGGAATAAATTCATCAATCTCAACTGAGGAAAAGTGAAAAAGTGGCTGCAGATATCAAAGCAAATTTTTCAGCTAATCACGTGTCACGCTTGTTTGTTCACTGGGAATCAAACAATTTGCAGACCCAGAGAACAAAAACAAGAAAGTAGAGAGACTCCCGGTCGTTGTAACGAGAGATGGCATAAGTCAACTGCTCGGTATCCCGAAAATCGCACGCTCGACGGGAGAAGAGCAGACCAAAGCCGTGGACGAGCTGTTCGGCTTCGTATTCGATACAACAGCATCGAATACCGGTCTCTTAAACGGAGCTTGTGGCCTAATTGAAAAGCAATTAGATGGCAATCTTTTGCATTTAGCTTGTAAACATCATATCTACGAGCTAATGTTAAAAGCTGCGTTTGAGCAAACTCATACTGCCGCAACTTCGGGCGCGGATGTTGGAATTTCTAAAAGGTTTCAACAAGCATGGGAGAATATTGAAAAATCTCCGTTCAATTCCGGATTAAAAGACGATTTTGTCTTTGATCAGATCAAAGATGTGAAGAACAATATTCTCGCTTGTGCGAGGGAGCAGCTGCAGGTAATTTTTATATGAAATATAATCATTTAATAGCAAATACAAAAAAATTCATAAATTAACGTTTTCATTTATTTTTCAGACAACTTTTCTAAGAGACGATTACAGGGAATTTTTGTAGCTCGTCCTAATATTTCTTGGAGGAAGTGAGGATACAGTGAGTTTTAGAGGTCTTAGACCAATCCACCATGCGCGATGGATGTCCAAAGCCATCTATATACGCTTAAGATGTATTTATTCAGGAATCAGTTTCGATTGAAAAGTCATGAAACTATCGGTCTGCGGGATATGTGCCTGTTTATTTACTTAGTATACCAACAGGCATGGTTTACAACCAATATCCCGCAGATTGCTCCAAGAATATTCAGAAATTTCGTCAAATTATTCAGAAAATCGCCCAAGCCATCATCAAAAAAATGGAAGGGCATTTGTGGTATTTATAGGTGAGGAGCTAATTGCATTAGCACTTTTTGATGAGATGATGCCAAATGATGTGAAACTATCCATCTGCAATGCAATTATCTCTTTACCCAAAAGAACCTCAAACTGCTTTAGAAAAGCTGATAAAGCTTGATTACTGTCAATCAATTATCTAAGTTTAGATCAGTTTGCCAGTAAACAAGCTTTACAGTTTTTCGACAAATTAAAGTTGAAGACTGATTTTCTTCAGATTAATCCCGAATTATGGAATAATAGAGAAGATTTTAAAGAAGCGAAGCAAGTTGTGCATTCTCTACAAACTGAATATAATGCTATATTAAGCAAAAATGAACACTGCAAGCGAAACATTATGCAAATAGTTAAAAAACATCGGGAACTTTTTAAAGATAGCAATAGAGACACACTGGTTAAAAAAATTGGAGATTCGCTTGATGTACAACACACAAGCGGCATGCAGCGATCGCACGTGCATCTACGTAAATGCTCATACTTTTAGCTCTTTAATGCAAAACAATTTACAACATTTACAACATTTTGCAGTATTAAAAATTTGCGTTTAATGTCGATGCTGCAAAACAGACAGAGTATTTTGTTGTATCATTTTTCGTTGAAGAGAGTCAAAAGTATTGTAGTACATGCTCGCGTTACCTCATACCGCTTGTGCGTTGTAGATTAAGTGAAAAATTGTAATATTAGTTAATTTGTTTAAAATTTGTTTAAAATTTATTTATAATGTTAGTTTAATTATAAGAACAGTTGCAACGTCCACTGACCCTATTCCCAATAAAAAAAATTAATTTTTTAATTTATTCGATAAATTCATTTAAAATTATTCGTTTAAACAATTTTTTATGGTTTTAAGTTGAGTTACAAGTTGGCCTGCCGCTTGGCCGTATGTAATGTACGGGACACGATGCCAACTTGCAATGTTCATATCAACTATCTCAATAGTAAATTCCGAAGAATAAATGCTTGTATGAGATTCTGCGATTAAAAAACTATGTAAAACGCAAAAAACCCGGTAGAGATTCGATAATTTTCATTAGAAAAACATCGTTGCAAGATTGAAGAAAAACACAGCGCGCGCGCGCGAGAAACGGCTAAGTTTGCCCCACGGCTAAGTTTACCCCAGGAGTCGAGATTATATGTTTTACTTTATATATAAACTTGTCAAATAAGTACGAAATAGACATTTCACATGCCGAATATTATTTTCTGAGGCACTTTTGCCATATCAATTTGTAACGTACATGATCGTTAGTTCATCAGCTTTCGACTCATGTAAAGTTTTTAGGACAAATCATTAATTAATATTGTAAAAATAGCAACAAAAGAGTTAAAGTTTCGCGTTTTCCGGAGCATGTTATTAGCAACAAACCATTATTTATTGTTAATTATACATCGATAAACATTCGTACGTTCTTATTTTTGCGAAAATTAATTATTTATAGCGATAAAATATGTAAATTAAGATTCTACATGTATCAGTATATCTATAGCGGTACTGGCGCTCGGACGACTGGTGGGGGTAACTCACTGCTTCAGCGTTGGAGCAGTTCCGCTCACCTGTATAAAAGAGCGCATCATTCCGGGAAGAGCATTCATTCCTTCACCGGAGCTGCAGTTAGAAGGAGCAATATGTCTCCTGGCTAGCTGAAGCATCCGGAGAAGCGGTGGCGCTCCAGAAAGCCTTGAATGCGAAGCGTTGAGTCTCCCATAGGGAATCCGACTAAACGCGTAAATACAGTGGAAAGTCTTTTGCCATGTATACGGCTATCATTTTATATTTTTTAATAAATGTTAAAGTTAATTTTAAAATTCTTAAAATTTTTTCTAAGTCCCCTCAAACAGCGAGATGCAAACGTTCTGCACTAAGTCAGACTAAGCGCTCGCACATTTTGTCCTATACGCTGGACTACCCTTATACAGGAAAGGAATTCCTGTAAGAAGCTAATGGCGTGAAAAAATGTTTTTTCAAGATTTATAATTATTATATAAGTTCAGAAGACAAGTGGTTTAGAAGTTTTTCCCAATTTTGAGAGAGCAAGTACACTCAGTTTCCAGACGTGACGAGACTTTTCCTAAGGGAAAAGCATGTTTTGTTTTGTATAAGGTAACGAGAACTTATGAGTTGTCAAGACTGTCACTCAGAGGGACAGGCTTGACCCTCAAGTATTGTCATTCGCCTATAGGGCATGAAGTGCTCATCTTCCAGGTGCAAGTGGACGGTTTCGTTCACGCCATTTGCCAGCACGTGGAATAATACTGTGCTGCCTCCCGGGCTTTTAAATTGGATACTATGAGAATTTTCAAGTTAATACGGTTTAGCAAAATTTGAATTTTTTAATTTCGATATTTCTAATCTCCGATTATTCTAAAACTGCTCATCTATACCATCTTCAAAATTTTTATACTATCTCTCTAAGCTGTGGGCTAAACCATTTGTATGGTCTTTTTACCTTTTAGAAATCAGAACATGTATTTCCATTGAGAAAACAGACACTCAACCCCTATTCTGGAAACTTCCTGTACTTCGGGCACTCTGAAAATTGAAAATAACTATGTTTTTATTAAACATACCAATCAGAGGGATATCATTAGAAATTTCAAGTTTATCGTATCGACCAATTTCAAAATAATTATCATATAAGGCATTCAAAATTGAACAGTTCAAAATTGGTCTAGACGATTTTCAGGTAAACCTACCTGAAAATTTAGACACTAAAGGCATGAAGTCAACAGTGTAAGTATTTATGTGAAAGTCAAAATTATAAGTACATAGACAAGGTTAGTTACATGTATTTCATGGGAGAAAGTTTCTATTTTTCCATGTAAAAGCTAGTGAAAGTGTTGTATTTTCATCGTTTAAGTTCGAAGAAATAATATATACAAGTTTTGGATTTTATTTTTATTTTTCTCTATATTACCTACAGTGATAAATAAGACTGATTCAGTAAAGTCTGGTGTTTATAAATTTTTTTTTACGACAAGTTCATCGGATCACCTGCAACAGAAAAAGAATAATTTATTTTAAAACAAAGAATCATTTTCTATTATCATAAAGTTAATTTATTTGAAGATAATTAAAATCTACGTATTTGACAGAGTGAAATCCATTGATAGAATTTTGATCCTAATGCCATCTTTCCTGTAAATGCATTTTTTCACTTGAAACTTTTTTCAGGTTCTAGATTAAACGTTATTGCACATGCGTAGTATGAGTTTTAGGAGTTTTTAACGCAATTTGAATAATATAATTTGTGATAAATTTGGAGATCCACGCGGAGGTTATAAATTAGCAGAAACCAATAGTAGATTAGTACTTCAGGTTAGACATACTTATAGTACGAAAGTGGTTTGGCACCAAGTTATGGGGATATAGAGATCCCTATAACGAAGGTATGAAGTATTAGTCTACTGTTGGTTTCGACTAGATTATAACCTTCGCGTTGATCTCCATCATTTCTTTAGTGTTACTTCTCTTATACCTTCGATTTTACATAAATTTCAATTTTAGTTTTAACAAAAGAACGTTATGATATCAATAAATAAATTGGCAAGTTCTTTTATAAAAAGTAATCGATTTGAAATAAATAAATAAATAAATAAGCGTTTAAAACGGGGAGGATTATAAATATATATGTGTTGTTATGTATGAAACGTATGAATGTTGGACGGGATAGGAAAGCGTAAGAAAAAAGTAGATGACGGGACTCGAACTCGCGGACCCAGAGCCAGAGGTCTGTGTTCTAACCACGGAGCTAACGTCTACGATGCAGTTTCATGCATCGAAGCGCGACTCCTCTTATCACTTATCCCGTCATGTTGCACCTATGCAGGCGCTCTACGTCCGTGACACCACCCTATTTTAAGGGGAAGCCGTCCTCGGCTTGGTCCCGAATACGAGTTCGTGGGGCGAGTATCGAGTGCTCTCGTGCACGGTGCAGTTGTAGGCGTGTTGGCATAGGGATGTCCACGAGTCCTAGTCGTCGAAGGACTTAACGTATTTGCACAGGTATTCGGCGAGCGTGTGTTGCATACGCTCAATAGATCCATTGGACTGCGGATGGTATGGCTGCTTGCCGTGCTCGACCCGTGCTCATGGTATATGCCGCTTGCCCCAAAGGGAGATTGCGGTATCGAAATGTCTGCAAACGGTGGCGAGGATTGTCTGTGCGCCGGGCTGTCTCTTGAGCCAGCGTTTCTGGGTTCCTCCGGGCTCCCGGGGGCTTTCGCAGCGCTTCCCCTTGTAGTCCAGTTGTACTAGCAATTGAGGTGGATGTTGCTTGGAGAACTTTAGTTTTTTTTTTTAAAAAAGTAGAAAAACGCGTAGAATAAGATAGTCTTGCTCCTGCGTGCGAAAAACCTTAGGAATTTGTTTAATAGAAGAGAAACGGCTGAATTTTGCATTTTTCGTCAAAGAATCACGTATATCGCGAAAAAGAAGCTTCGTATGACAAAATATGAAGAATTCTTTTTTGTTTAATATGAAATTTCCTATCGAGTGAGACGTTCCGAGAAAAAAAATTTCATTTTTTTTTCATGATCAAATTAAGCGAAAAACCTTTAATTGTTTAAACAGTACTCTCTAATAAAGTCGACATTGGCAATCGGGACTAATTTTTCGGGAAATAATAGATGGCTGTGATATTAATACATACCCGCAAATCCGGTCGCCGTCTGACAAATGGTTTTGTTAAAAATCATTAATTAATTAAAGTTGAGTGCAAATTTTTAATGTCTTACAACTTTTTTAAAAATGATCTCTGACACCGGCTAGATTTTTCACGTATACTTTAACGTTGTCGGAACTAAATGCAATGCGTAAAATGTTTATTTTTGAATTTAACAATGCTTTTAGAATTTTATAAAAATTTTGGTTTAATTAATTAATGCATCATTTCATTAAATATCGATCGATTTGAACATTTTTTTTAAATAAATAGTGTTTTCAACGGCGCTTAATTTAAGCCGTTGAACGTTCAAAAATTCGAAGTGGTTACAGAGTTACGAAGAATTACGTTTATCAACATTTGAGGCTGAAGTAAACGACACAGAGTCATTCTGTAAAATTCTACAGGTAAGTGAATACATCTACTTTGTAGGGATATATGTACGAATAAATACAAAATCGTATATCCCTTTAAAAATGAACTCGAAAGTGTCGAATTTGCATGAAATTCGGCGCGAAGGCGGGCGGCGAGAGACGCCCCGTGGTGGGGAAAGCCGTCAGCGTTCAAGTCGAAAAGTCGTTCCACGCGCTTCAAATCTGTTCGCGCGGAAAAATTTTCATTTTCTCAGCAATGGAACGACCAAATTTGATGATTTTTTTTTAATTCGATATAAGAAATCGAAAAAAATTCATTGAAATTGTTATTAATAATATCTGTGGCTTACAGGAAGAACCACTTAAGTGACATTTTGCGAAAAATTTTTTTATGTCGAATTCGAGGTGCTCTTTGTACCCTTTTTCATTGTACAATAATAGGATTTCCGAAATTCACAAATATTTTAAATGCCAGCCGATTGCATAATCACTTAAATGCGTCTCTCGTAAAAATGTTACCGCAGAACCACTTAAGTGCACTCGTTTTTTTTATTTTTGTGCGAGATATACCGTACAGAGTACTTTAAAGCTATATAATATATATCTAATTACCTATACCGATATATTTATCGGGTTTTGTTAATTTTTAAACACTTTTTTAATGATTTTAAATTTTTCAAAAATTGTCAATTAGCAAAAACAAAAAAATTACTGAAATCGCTCCGATAAAATTCGTACGTATTCCTTAGCTGATTCTAAGAACTTATTATTCTTGAAAATTTTTTCCAAAAGTGCGTGGTTTATGAATAAAAAATTCGTAAAAGTCTTCGTAAAAAATTTTCAATTATAATATGCGGCAGTTTGACCACACCGAGGTTCAAAATCAACCCCCAAATCACGTATCTTTTAGGTTTGGACATTTATTCCATTGGTTAGAGGGGTTGCAGATACATTGCAAATTAAAACGTTCTTGAAATCTCAAATTAAAAAGAAAAATTTGGAAAGCCCATGCTTTTTTCCTTTAAACCGTTTTTTCTCATTATTAATGTGTTTAAAAATTAACAAAACCCGATAAATATATCGGTATAGGTAATTAGATATATATTATATAGCCTTAAAGTACTCTGTACGGTGTATCTAGCACAAAAATAAAAAAAACGAGTGCACTTAAGTGTTTCTGCGGTAACATTTTTACGAGAGACGCAGTTAAGTGATTATGCAATCGGCTGGCATTTAAAATATTTGTGAATTTCGGAAATCCTACTATTGTACAATGAAAAAGGGTACTAAGAGCACCTCGAATTCGACATAAAAAAATTTTTCGCAAAATGTCACTTAAGTGGTTCTTCCTGTAAGCCACAGATATTATTAATAACAATTTCAATGAATTTTTTTCGATTTCCTATATCGAATTAAAAAAAATCATCAAATTTGGTCGTTCCATTGCTGAGAAAATGAAAATTTTTCCGCGCGAACAGATTTGAAGCGCGTGGAACGACTTTTCGACTTGAACGCTGACGGCTTCCCCCACCACCGGGCGTCTCTCGCCGCCCGCCTTCGCGCCGAATTTCATGCAAATTGGACACTTTCGAGTTCATTTTTAAAGGGATATACGATTTTGTATTTATTCGTACATATATCCCTACAAAGATTTATTTACTTACCTGTAGAATTTTACAGAATGACTCTGTGTCGTTTACTTCAGCCTCAAATGTTGATAAACGTAATTCTTCGTAACTCTGTAACCACTTCGAATTTTTGAACGTTCAACGGCTTAAATTAAGCGCCGTTGAAAACACTATTTATTTAAAAAAAATGTTCAAATCGATCGATATTTAATGAAATGATGCATTAATTAATTAAACCAAAATTTTTATAAAATTCTAAAAGCATTGTTAAATTCAAAAATAAACATTTTACGCATTGCATTTAGTTCCGACAACGTTAAAGTATACGTGAAAAATCTAGCCGGTGTCAGAGATCATTTTTAAAAAAGTTGTAAGACATTAAAAATTTGCACTCAACTTTAATTAATTAATGATTTTTAACAAAACCATTTGTCAGACGGCGACCGGATTTGCGGGTATGTATTAATATCACAGCCATCTATTATTTCCCGAAAAATTAGTCCCGATTGCCAATGTCGACTTTATTAGAGAGTACTGTTTAAACAATTAAAGGTTTTTCGCTTAATTTGATCACGAAAAAAAAAATTGAAATTTTTTTTCGGAAGGTCTCACTCGATAGAAAATTTCATATTAAACAAAAAAGAATTCTTCATATTTTGTCATACGAAGCTTCTTTTTCGCGATATACGTGATTCTTTGACGAAAAATGCAAAATTCAGCCGTTTCTCTTCTATTAAACAAATTCCTAAGGTTTTTCGCACGCAGGAGCAAGACTATCTTATTCTATACGTTTTTCTACTTTAAAAAAAAAAAACTAAAGTGCTCCAAGCAACATCCACTAGTAGGCCTTTCTCATGCTAGTACGCCTGGACTATAGCGCGCTTTCCGCAGCCGAATATTGGGGAGACGGTTGAGCTATGCCCTTCATCCGGGGGTGGGGATCTGCTGCGCGTGATTTTATCTCCACGCGCTCGACCCTCAGGTATTGTCATTCGCCTATAGGGCATGAAGTGCTCATCTTCCAGGTGCAAGTGGACGGTTTCGTCCACGCCATTTGCCTGCACGTGGAATAATACCGTGCTGCCTCCCGGGCTTTTAAATTGGATGCACACGTTGGTCTTAAACTCATGTGCGAATACGAACGCGCAATCCACATTGCCCCACGCGTGATCTGATTGAAGTATAACCCTTGTTTCCGCATACTCGCTGCAGACCGGCAGTTTGTCCGACGCTAGGAGGTGGCGCCGCAGCTCGTGCGGTGTCATGCTTAGCTGTGATGCTCTGATCACGGAGTGAAAGAGGCAATTGCCTGGAGGATCGCTAGAGATGTCCGGGCACTGCTGCAAGGTCAGGTGCGCCTCCAAACAGCAGTCTTTCCTAATGTACGAATGCATCAACACGTTGGCTGACGACGCTGAACGAGCGCACGTCTGATGAAGTCTTTCGTCGCTCCTAGTTGCGCTTTACACCCGAAAAGTCTTCGCGGGGTCCGACGTCCACTGGGTCGTCGAGTATTGTGCCGTCGACCGTCTTGTCGACCTCCATGGCCTGGGGCGGGTGGGAGTTGCCTGCCCTATCGCCAGCCGCCGCTCGGAGTGCTGTCGCGCTTTTCGGGGTGCCGCCTAGACTCTGGTTCGTTGTGGGTGAGTTAGTGGCAGGAGGGGTCTGTGCTGGCCGCGACGCGCTGCCGCCGCATCCTGGCGATGTGCCCGACGCGGGGGTCGGGGGAGCGGCCGCGATCGAGGTGGTCGCGATGGACTTCTCGGGAGCGTTATTGTTTTCAGCCACTTCGATGCACAGCCCTTTCCTGCTGCTACGCGCCCGCCTGCTTACCTTTACAGCGAGCTTCTTTTTGGAGGAGCCACTGCGCCACGGCCAGGGAAGGACGAGCGTCGGTGCGCTTCGTAAGGAGGTGGAAGAGTGCGACTGCGGTCTACCCGATTTTCGCGGCTCGGCTGTGTGCGGGTGCGCGCCAGTCGTGTGGCCGGGTCTGTCATGCTGTATTGATTTCGGGGCCGAGAAGGTGATTTCTGGCTCCGGTGAACTGGGGCTGCTGGACTGTACCTGTGCTGTACTGACGGCTGCACTTGCCGACGGGGCCGGGTAATATAATCTTGGAGTTTTCCTGCTATAGGCTGAAGTCTCCTGAGTTGTTTGTGACCCAGGGGTGCTATGTCCCTCAGGTACGCATGTCCTCAGGGACGGTTGATGACCTTGGGAAGGTCGTTATCAGGCTTGTTTTGAGGGTGGATGAAGCCGCGTCGGTGGCGGTCGGCTCTTTCGCAGGGCATGCTTTTGCACGAATTCCCGCAGGATCTCGGAGATGCGGTCCCTCTCGCTTTTGCTGAGTCTCCACCTGGACGGGTTGATCACCATGAGCGTCACGTTCGTGAGGATGCTTTGGAACGGGACCGAGTCGGGGAAGTCAAGTGTGTACACGTCAGCCCCGTCGACCTGCCTAGTCAGCCATTGCATGTACACGGGCTCGCTAGGGCCTATCACGTCCTGCAACACCTTGCAAAGGTAGAACCCGTCATCGACGTTTCTGACTGCCAAGAATTCGCCCTTCTTTTAGATTGCTGTCGGTTTGCGACTCTTTTTACGGCGCCGTCCCAATGTCAAGGACGCGCTCGATTCCGACGTTAGTCGCTTTTTCTTGCGTAGTTATTTTACTGCGCAAAGGCGGAATACGCGCCCTGGTGATGCACCGGCTTCTTCGTCTGGGCTTTAGTCAACTTGCTCGTCTGCCAGCTGGTACAGCTTCTTCCTTGGTAGCTCGGGGTTTACCCTGCCAGGTTCGAGGACTGGGTTGCAGGACAGCGCGTCGGCGTTGGCGTTTTTCATCCCTGGGCGGTAGACGATGTCGAAATCGTACCCGATTAATGCTGCCTTCAAGCGGTTGAAGCGAAGGTCGGGTTTCTTCGTCTTATGAAAATGTTTTAACGCCTCGTGGTCTGTCACAAAAGGCGGAGGTGATCGCCGTGCTGTTCGAGGGTCTCGCTGAAGACCATCAGGTCGTCTATGTACACCTCTATCTCCTTGCCCTGTAGGCTCCTCATGGCCAGGTCCATGGCCCTGGTAAAGGTCAGCGTTGCTTCCTTGAGGCCCATGTCTAGTCGTTTGAATTGGAGGAGCTGGTTGCGGGATTTCCCATCCGGTGCGTAAAAGGCCGTCAGGTGCTTGGACTTGGGATTCTATCGTCGGTTTCGCTCTCCATGCGCCCGGTACGAGATTTTAAGTTCAGTACGGATATGGCCTTTGGCAATTTGGTTTTGGTCATGTTTCGGGGTGATTGACTCTCGGATGCAAACCGTATCTGCGCGGTCCTCTCGCAATAACAAATTTACGCGTGACGAGGGGGGGGGGGGAGAAAGGAAATAACCGGCCGAACTGCACAAAATTTAAAGGTGGACTTACAGTAAGATGACGGCTCGGAAATGCATTTGACTGCGACGGGTTCTGGCGCTGGTGTTGACTGCTAGGGGCGGTGTTGAATTTGAAGGCGCTGGCGGATGCTGGCTGGGCTGGTGACCCTGGCTCTCGGTTGATCGACGTCCGACGGTTTGACGAGATGGCGTGGGTGCTGTTTTATGTGCTTCAACGCAAAGCACGCCGGCCTTTACGGGAAGGAGCCCAAAAAAAATATTTCAGCAGCGGTGCTGGGTTACGAGCGCACCTGTTTGTGCCGTGTAAATCAATTGAACTCGAGCGGTAGCTTCGAGCCTCTGCGACCTGGGCGATTGGCAATGTCGGTGACGTGTGTTGTGTGGCGTGGCGCTGCGTGAGTGTACTCGCAGACTTTTAATCCCATAAAAAAAATTAGCTGGCTTTTGGAACGTAGCTCAAACAAATGTCTGGTAGTATGGTGGTGAGGTGGTGCTCCTCGTAGCTGTTTCCGAGAGCTGTCTAGCGACCTTGGCCTGCGTTGAAAATTGACGACGCACGTCGGATACTCCGGATGTGCGGGAGAGAGCTGCTGTGTCCCTTCGAAGTTGATGGAGTCGACCGGTTACGATGATATAGCACCACACTTAGAGTTTTTTTCCTTCCCTTTGTCTTTTTGCTGTCCCAGGGATACTTCCACAATCACAAACACTGTCGTCGCGTCGCGTTTCGGGACCCTGAAGGGATGCCAAAAGCTGTAACAGACGCGAGGTGTAGGCGCGAAGGACCCGAGACTGAGGTGTGCGTAAAGTGTCGTTTATTGAGCTTAATAGAGAGAAGCTCTGCCCTTGTTCGCGGTCGCCGGTGGTCTGCCTGCCTCGATTCTGAGCTGTGGCTCGTAGACTCGAAGCTCTCGGCCGGCCTGTTCTCTGCTGATGCTGCATCCGGTACAGCGGCAGCTCCGGTTATCAGTCCAGCTGGTCACATGAGCTCTTGCTCGTACGTGACAGTATTTATATAAACACTTGACCAAATTGCAGCATGTTTAAAGGTACAGTCGGGTACAATTAAAACTTTGAATAATAGCGACTGCTGCCACGTTCGGCGCCTTCTAGCTGACGTTTGGTGACCGATAACGATGACACCGTATTTACTGTGGAAGGTTAGGTCACCATTCTTCCAGTAAATTGGGCATTGCGTGATGGGTCACAAACATGCGCAGAACGTAGCGCCAATATGTTATTATTCAAAGTTTTAATTTAACCCTATGGTACATGTAATAGGGTTACGCATGATGTTCTTACATAAAATTATCACATGACAAATGCGCCCATAATATGTGGTAATATCATGTTTGTCTAAAATTATTATGTAACTTAACAAGATTTTTTCGCACCATAAAAACTTTTTCTGTTATTTATGGAGTTTGAATTCTTCAAAAATTGGTTAAGGACAGTAATAAATACATATAGAATGAAAAATCGATTAAGAGATTTTCTAGTGGTCATTCATTAACAAGTTACTTTGGTTGACCATGCATAATTTGAAGATGGTATCCATCGTTATCTATGATAGGACGGGACAGCAAATTTTTCCGTAAAAAAAAATTACGTTCTACATGATAGAATTTGTTCCTGTTTTTTTTAAATGTATGTAAATCAACAGAATTGAAATCTCATATATAATTGTATATAGTCGTCCTAGACATAGATTTTTAATGAAATAACGATAGCAACACATTTACTGAATTACTAAGTAGAGTAGATTGTACATCCGCTCATTGCTTCCATAAATAAAAGAAAAAGTTTTCATGATGCGAAACAATCTTGTTAAATTACATAATAATTTTAGACAAACATGATATTACCACAAATTATAGGCACATTTGTCATGTGATATTGTCATGTAAGTACATCATGCTGTAACCCTATTACATGTACCATAGGGTTAAATTAAAACTTTGAGTAATAACATATTGGCCCTACGTTCTGCGCATATTTGTAAGAAAATCATGCTGTAACCCTATTACATGTACCATAGGGTTAAATTAAAACTTTAAATAATAACATATTGGCCCTTCCGTTCTGCGCATGTTTGTGACCCATCACGCAACACCCAATTTACCAGAAGAATCGTGGCCTAATCTCCCACGGTAAATACGGCGTCATCGTGATCGGTCACCAAACGTCAGTTAGAATGCGCAGAACGTGACAGCAGTCGCTATTATTTAAAGTTTTGATTGTACCCGACTGTACCTTTTCACATGCTGGTCAAGTGTTTATATAAATACATATAGATTTATAATCCTCCCCCTTTTAAACGCTTATTTATTTATTTATTTCTTTGAAATCTAAGAAAACTTTTGTAAAATTAAACTTAAACTTGTTACTAATATTTTATTCAGAAGAATATTCGAAAATTTCTGAAATAAATGTTCCTAACAGTATCTGACCAACAGACCCTTAACGTGAAGATGTTTACGCATTAATATTTTCATAGACAGATAGATTTGAATTTTTACCATATAAGGGTTCGAAATTGAGAGTTCGAAAATGAACTTTGATTAAAACAATGAAATAACCGTACATATATTCTTTAAACTTTATTAAATAATTAACATAACATAACACATATTAAACCTTCGCAGTCGCCATTTTAAATTCGTTGCGACGTTCGACCCCCAGACTAGCGTAGCCTACGCTTTGTGTGTCCCTATGTTAATCTTTTGTATATAGGGAGCGAATGATTTAAGAATTTCTAATATAATTGATGTACTTATTTATACACCTGTATATCAGTAAGGGCAAGTCGTCTATTTATAATTTCTATTTCTACTGATCTCGATGTGCGACTAATTTTCTAATGTTGTTAATTTTGTGTTTTATTATTTATATTATACATTGTTTTTTGATGTTAACTTTAATTTTAATTCTAATACTTATTAAATAGTATTATTATCATTATTTTATTAGTTTCATTTATTTTTTTTTTTTATTAAAATACTGTAAAGGTTCACCTAGATAGTCGCCTCATTCTTTGCTCTGTATATTTGAAATCGTTGTACTGCGTATGAAGGACCCCGTATTCTTAGACTAACATAAATCTACTTCTACTTCTACTTCTCTTTCTTGCTCTCACTTTACTTTACAATAACTCTCTCACTTTTACATTTTACAGGAACTATGGGCCAGGAAATAAATTTCAAAGTAACTATGAATCGAGGATCACTTTATAGCATTGATAGCATGTTAATAACTTCTAAAAGAATATCACCTGTTTCAATTAGTAATGGCATAGCCTGGAATTTTGACAACAGCAAAATGTACTACATAGATTCACCAACAAGACAAATAATATCATTTGATTATTATTCTGTACATGGATACATAAGTAAGTAAATGTTTCAAATAATTTATTATTTATTATTGATATGAAGTGTAAATAAGGCAATGAATATGGATATCGTAATGTACCTCACTCTTTGAAGCTCATTCGGTTCTATCGTTGCACTTATAATGAAATTATATTATTGAAATAATGCATTTTTAATGCGGCAAGTACGAATTTTGTTTTTGAATAATATGTAATTTGATTTTCTTGATGAATCTAAATAAATTATAAAGAAATTGTAAATTTTCGATCATGGTAAAGCAGATTTTTTCATTACAAGGATCTGTAATCCCAAATGAATAGAAATTACTGGAAATACAAAACATTTCGAATTGGTAAATGATAGACTAGACATTGTTTTTGTTTATAGAAGCGGGCACGTGCTAACTGTTGGCTAAGTATTGAGGTTCCAATAGGTGATGCAAAATCGTTAGGTACCGATCGACTTTCACACCACGACTACCAGTCTCATCCAGCTGCTACTTGAACGGCGTATAATCCCAGCCTCTAACGTTTTCAATATCTGCATATGGGATTATAGGGTTATGCGCTTCCTCCTCTATTGCTTTTTCAAAGAGAAGGCTTTGTAACGGTTCAAATTTTGAAATTGAAAATTCCGATGAATTTCCACGGTTTACGTGCTTCTCAGTGAGAAAAATGTGTTTTTCAAAATATACGTTCGTATGTACGTACTTATGTATGTACGAATATATGTACGTGCGCAAAATTTGTCTAGACCATATCTTGGAAACGAATTGATAGAATAAACTCATATTTTGTCTGTAAACTGATTGAGTCCTAATTGAAATCCTATCAGTTTCGAGACGACGGGCTACCATTTACCGCTCTTTTATTTAGAATTTATACAAAATATATATATAATTTATATAATTTTACCTGCAAAATTAAATTTTTGCTTTTCCAAAAATGCTTTGTAACGGTGCAAATTATAAAATCGAAAATTATTATTCATTTCAATATTTTAACTAACCCTGTTAATTTTTTGTAACTCAAAATCAATTTCATATATTTTTAATTCACAATAATTTGCAATACAAAATAGTTAAAGGAACGTACTCTCTTTGAGAAAGCATACTGCTACTCAGTTAGCAGCCACTTTTTCTTGGAAACAAGATAATATCTCTGCTTAACAGGACTTGCAGCCCCCACATCTTATCTTCAGTATCAGTATCAGTAAGTTCCCGGAGGTGATACCGGCGGCCCCTGCCCGGGGACGTGCCGGTTCTGGCACTCAGGTCAAGCCCATTATGCCTTTCCTCCTGTACTTTCATCATTTACTGTCAAACATCCCTTAGGACGCCCCTCTCAACCTAACCCAGCCTACTGTCTATGCTCCTCATCATGCTAAGCACCAAACGGAGCTCCAGCGACCTTATAAAAATTGGGTCCGCGAAGGGTACCCCCCACACCCTGTGCCTCGTATCAACGAACGCCGGGCACCTACCCATGAGGTGCAACGTGGTCTCCTTCCTCGATCCGCACCACCTGCAACCTGCATTCTGTTTTAACCTCATCTTAGTCAGGTGGTAACCCACCCGCCAATGACCCGTCAAAAATCCCACCACCACCCTAAGTCTAGTCCTGTCGGATATCCCTAAGGTACTCAGCCACTCTTTAGGTGGGTCGTCACCCAGCAGACGTTTTGCCTGCCTGATTCCAGGTGCCTCCCTCCATTTCCTAAGCAGCTCCTTCTGGAGCCAGCATTTTACCGCTCCGTCGACCACGCAGTCAGGTACCGCCACCCTGCAGGGTTTAGCCCTTACCAGGCTGGAGCCCCTGCCCGCCAGTCGGTCTGCTTTTTCATTGCCGATGATGCCCGAGTGCCCCGGCACCCAGACTAGCCTAACCTCTTTCCCTCTCGCCAGCTCCTCTAGTGACTGCCTGCACCTCATCACCTCTCTCGAGTCGATGCGGATTGCGTTCAGTGCCAGAAGTGCCGCCTTACTGTCAGAGCATATGGTAATCAACCCATGGTTGGTTCCCTTGTCCCTTATCCAATCGGCACATTCCCTGATGGCCCTAATTTCCGCTTGGAATACGGTCACGTATGAATCTAGGCTGCAAACCAATTCCTCGGTGCCACCTTTCTTCCACGCTCCCGCTCCAACTCCCTGATCCGTCTTTGACCCGTCCGTGAACCACACCTCACCCACCTTAAGTAGTTCGTGTGTGCCCCCTGCCCATTCCGTTCTCTGCGGTAAATGGACCTTGTATGCTTTGGCGAAGAGTAATCTCCCCCCCATCCTATCAAATTCCTCCCACTTCTCACACTCCGTGGCCCCTGCCATTATTTCCTCGTCCCTGAACCTGTCACAAGACCTGGTCCCAGTGAGCCTGGCCCATGTCTTGAAGGCCCTGGCCCTGATATCCTTGCCCAGCGGTGGGAGTCCCAGCAGAAGCTCCAGGGCGACCCTCGGGGTTGTCCTCATAGAGCCCGCCATTCCTCTCATCACCAGCCCTTGAATCCGATCAAACTCCTCTACATGCCCCTTTTGTTCGCATTTGTGCGCCCATACTATGGCCCCGTGCGCCAGCCTAGGTTTTATGATGGATTCGTAGATCCATCTTACCTGTGACGGTCCTAGTCCCCAGTGTGTTCCTATTGCCCTCCTGCAAAGCCAGAAGGTACTCACCGCCTTACTACATTTGCTCCTTATGTGCTTGCCCCAGTTGAGTTTCGAGTCAATCGTGACGCCCAGGTATTTGACCTCCTTTGACAGTTTCAGTGGAATGCCATTCAAGACAAGCCCCTCTACCGCCTTGGCCTTGTACCTCGTTGTACACAGCATGACTTCCACCTTCCTGGGGTTCACACATAACCTTACCGTTTCACACCACTCCTCCACGAGGCTCAACGCGTACTGCATGACTCCCGCCACCACGTCCACGTCGTCACCCCTAACCAAGATCAAGATGTCGTCAGCATACGCTTGTGCATATATGCCCGCATCGTCCAACTTCCTTAACAACCCGTTCACCACCAGGCACCACAGGGTGGGAGAGAGCACTCCCCCTTGAGGGCAGCCTTTCCCCACCCTGCACCTCCTGGTGCTCGCGCCCCAATGCGCTTCAATGACCCTACTACTCAGCATGCCCCAGATCCAGTTATGCACCGTCCGGGGGACGCCGTGCCTTTCCAATCCCTCCGCTATGGCTTCCCTGGTTGTGTGGTTGAATGCCCCTTCCACATCCAGGAAGGCCGCTAGAACAAAACCCTTCCTTTCCATACCCTTCTCTATTCGATAGACGGCCTCCACTAATGCCGTGTCTACCGATTTCCCCGCCTGGTACGCGTGCTGCCCACTATGTAGGGGTGTCGTCACCAGGCTTTCTTCCTTGATATACCTATCTACCAGCCTTTCCAGCGCTTTCAACAGAAACGTTGTCAGGCTGATTGGTCTATAGTCACCTGCGGCTGAGTGTTGTACCTTCCCCGGTTTAGAGATGAACACCACCTTCGCCCTCCTCCATTTCTTGGGCGTGTACCCAAAAGCCAGACAGGCCCTAAATAACTTCTCCAAGGCAGTCCCGATCATTGTCTCCCCCTGCTGTAGAAGAGCTGGGAAGACTCCGTCCAGTCCTGCCGCCTTGTAGGGCTCGAAGGAGTCTAGGGCCCACTTTATTCTTTCCCTACCGGTGATCTTCCTGGCAATACGCCAGTCACATCCCCTTGGCCTATGTCCAATACTTTCCTCCCTCTCCCATTCCCGGTGGTCCGGGAAGTGCTTCCTAAGTAGCTCAGAAAGAGCTTCTTCCGCACCCCCCGCCCAGTCCGCCCCTACTCTTATTGTGTCAGCCAGGTTTCCCTTGGGGTGTTGGAGAACCCTGCACAGTCTGGCCGTATCCCTAAGTTCCGTCCACCCGCTGCAGGCCTTCCTCCACCCCATAGTCCTGGCCTCCTCAATGGTCCTCTTATAGTTCCTGCGCGCTTCCCTAAACCTCTGCATATCCGCCTCCGCCCTAGTTCGTTTAGATCTATTGCGGAGCCTTGTTACGCCCTTACGCAGCTTCCCCAGCGACTTATTCCACCAGGGGGCTCCCTTGGGTTTAGCCTTCCTCCTGAGCTCGCAGTTTTCCTCGTACGAGCTCATGATAATCTCTGTGAGAACCTCGCAGCAGTGCTCGATGTCCTCCACCGACCCATAAGATCTCGGGAAGGCACCTATTCTTGCTGCTAGGCTCTCCCTGTATCCTTGCCAGTTGGTCTTCCTGGGATTTCTCCCATAGATTGCCAATGTGCTTTTACCGCCAATGTGGAACACGATTTGATTGTGATCCGACAATGTGACCTTATCCGAAACCCTCCAACCCTCTATTCTTGCTCACAGAGATCTCGATGCCAGAGTGATGTCAATAACCTCCTCTCTTATCGAGTTCTCAAACGTCGGCTTGTTGCCTACATTCATCACATCCAAATTCGTGGACGCCAGAAACCCTAGCAGCCTTTCCCCCCTCGTGTTGATATCGGAACTTCCCCAAGCCGTGTGGTGCGCATTCGCGTCGCACCCCATTACCAGCTCGGTTCCGTTCCTCTCACACTCCCTTATCAAATTCTCCACTACCATCGGCGGGCATTCCCCCTCGTAGGGGAAATACGCTGCTGCCACGAGTTGGTCTCTCCTGATCCCCCCCTCATCCATATACTTTACTCTAGCCGTGGCCAGATCCCTTGTGCAGTGCTTCGGCACCGTTTCTACCTGTAGTCCCTTCACAATGATACACGCCCTCACCGAGTTCATTGTACCACTGATCCGGGTTCCACAGCCGTTTAGACCTGCTATCCTGCCCCCGTGAATCCAAGGTTCTTGGATTAGGCAGATACCTGTGTCCACCTCTGCCATGTGCCTGGCTAGAACCGCCGTGGCACTTTTGCAGTGGTGTAAGTTGATCTGCGCGAACGCAATTTTGGTTGCTGCTACAGAGCCAGCCCCCGTGATCGCGTCCGCGCCCGGTCCCGTCCCCCTACACACCATCAGGAGGACCCTCCTCTATGGCTTCCGCCCCTTCCCCCGGTGCCATGTAAGTGTCCACCTGCATGGCATCGTCCTTTTCCATGGCCTCCCCCTCCTTCGTCTTCAGGGGGACGACATGGGCCCTACCCGCTCCTAGGAAGGGTCGCCAGTCCAACGCTTTAAGCGCCTCGACCTCAGACCCTTCCAGGAGGACCTTCACAACCGTCTCCTCCCTTCTCCCGGCCTCCACCCCTTTGGTGACCTTGTTGGAGCTGGTCACCACCCAGGTTTCGGCCTTGAGAGTCGGGTTTTGACGGCCAAGGTTCTTGATCAACACCACGGGATCTTTCGATCCCGGGCAGTAGACCAAGGCCCTAGTCATCTTCGCGAGGTCCCCCATGCCAACTGCCTTGACCTGGAGTCCCTCGCCCTTCCACTTCTCTACCTTCTCCAGAAGCCACGCCTTATCCTCTTTCGCCTGGCAGTTGAGTATCAACGCGCCCCTCTGCTGCCAATTTTCCCAAAACTTGGGAAAATAGGCATCGTCCGGTGCGTCGGTGATCTCCCCGTCGATGCGATCGAGGACCCCGTGGGCTTCCCCTTCGCTCAACCGAGCGTCAGGATACAGCGTAGGAACGATAGCCACCTTTAGTTCGGTGGCGACCGCTCTGCTGTACGCCCTCTGCCCAGTGCCCGAGCCCTTCTTTACCTCCCTCGGAGTTGAGCTGTCGGAGTGCGCTCTCTTAGAGGGTGTCAGCGGTGCCACCGCCTCCTCCCTCCTAGCTAACGCCCTCCTCTTTCTCTCCGTACCCGAGGGCTTTTTCCTCTTTGTTTTCTTTCCCTCAGTCATCGGAGTTACCCCCGAGACCTCCGGGAATACCTTACCCGCGGCATCCGGCCTGCTAGCCTCAGCCTGCGGTCCTTCTGTATTTGGGCTAGGGAGCCCTTCGGTTCCAGGCGCTTTTGGAACCATTTCTTTTTGTTTTCCTTCCATGCTTGTTTTTGTGAAGCGGGTGTATCGTGTGTGTGTGTGGCAGGCAGACCCTTCCTCCCCGACTCCGATACCCCCCCTGCTCCTCCCACTGAAGAGCCCCCTCTCCCCCCCCAGTGGCCCCGGCGGGGCCCCCCGTCCAGCCTGCTGTGGCCCTATCCGGTCACCAGCCGGCAACAGCAGACCTTACGGGATTTTTCGCCGGCTGAGGGGGCGGCCAGGTCCGGTTGGTTAATCCGGCCCGGGCCCCTAAAACTATCCGGCGGCTCAGGAGCGCCATTAACCCAGTTTTCCCGCTGTACCCTCCGGAAAGGAAGAGAGGCCTCCTACTGGAGTGGCACAGAAAGAGGTCGCGGCTTCGGGGAATCCAAGTGATCCTACAGTGTAGTGTCTTGTAGTGTGTGTCCGTGTACTTGTGCTGTATAGTGTACCCTACCAAGCACTGCCGCAATTCGCTTGGTAGGGGAGGGCCGGCCCTTACCCCGAGCCACCCTCTGTCGGGGGGGGCTTAGTGCACACGCAGGAGCTTCACCCAGCAGCCCCTGGGCGTCGTTCGCGACCACCTGGACCCCGGTGGCCAACCAGTCCCCTCGGCACGACAGCCACACCTTGGGATTAGGGGTTGGATAAAAATACCCATTGCGCCTCCTCCCGAACGCATTGGGGGGTTGTTCTTAGCCTCTGACTGACCCGCATGGCCGTTCTTGAGAACCCCAAGACCCATTCCCAGTCCCAGGGAGAGGCCCGGCCGGAAGAGCCCTTTTTACGGGGATCCCAGACCAGGGAAGCTACTCCCGAACCCGAGAGGCGGTACCCCGCATCAGTCCGGTTTCGCCGCCATGCCTGGGTGAACCCTACCCCCAGCCCGGGGGGCGGTCGGCCGATGCTCCCGTCCCCGGGTGCATCGCCCCCCCACCCCCCGACCCGGTTCGGGACACCACACTCCCGACACCGAGGCCGGGCCGGCCGCTTGGACCCGCCAGACGAGCCCCCACACTGGCCCCGAGGGCACACGTCAAAGTGACAACCCCTAGTGGGGGACATCTTATCTTACATTATATTAAAGTGAGCGATGCCTGTTTTCATTTAAATGGTGGAAAAACCCCATTACTGGTAATAATTAATTTTTTTTTTTGAATTTTTTTTTAGAAATGGTTAATTGGTACAATGGAGCATCCATTTACCGTAAAAAATTTTTGATAAGGTTGTCCCATGGGCTTTTTATGGAAGCTCAAAAAAGTTAAGACTTTTTTTTCCGACTTTTTTTTCAGCCTTTCTTTTCTTAAGACTTTACTATTTATTCTGTAAAATAATTATGATGTTGTGGTTTTTTTTTCGGTAAAAGTATTCTTTGGTGTAATACGAATCTGATGCTATGGAGATTATGGTGGTCTATGGTGTTTTTATGGGGTTTTAAATTTTTGCAGTTTTATTGCGTTTTTGAAAGATTATGGTGTTTTAAACAGTTTTATGGAGTTTCATGTTTTAAAGAGTTTCAAGTTTTTGAATGTTTATGGTGTTTTATGGGGTTTTTCTAGGGTTTCATGTTTTATGGAATTTGTGAACTGTTATGCGGTTTGATGTTTAATGGGGTTAGAAATTTTATAGGGTTTTAGGATGTTTCGACATTATGAAATTTTGTGATATTTTATGATATTTTTTGTTTATGTTAACGTTCTTTGGTATAATACGAACCTGATGCTATAGGGTTTGTTGTGATCTATGGTGTTTCTATGGGGTTTTAAGTTTTGCAGTTTTATTGCAATAAATAATAAATTTAAAATTATAAATTGATACTATATTAATAATTAAATGTTACGGTTGAAATATCGAGCGAGTGAACTTTTATGCAGTTTGGTGTTTTTTAGGGTTAGAAAATTTATAGGATTTTATGATTTTTCTTTGTGAAGGATGTTGTCAAATCAAAATATATTTGTATATAGGGTAAATAGTGTTGTCCATTTATTTTTTTTTATATGGTCAATGTTATCTTATATAATACACAATGTATTATAAATAATATATTATCATATTCGTATATGATATTTAACATTTTATTTTAAATAGTATTTTTGACATCTGATACTAATAATAATAATATTTTCTTAAATTATTTTCATATACTTTGCAAATACATATTGTTAATATTTTATTCATACTTTTTTCCTGAAAATAGTAATAAAAATATTTTAATTTAATACGCATGTAAAATATGAGTAGATAGGCTATAGGCATACTGGAACATAGGCGTTCTGGAACAATGGATCCCCTCTCTTCTCTGTTCCAGTACGCCTACAGTATACTGGAACAGTGGATCCCCTCCCTTATTGTTCAAGTATACTTACGGGTTCTGGCATGCACTGCACCTCTCTTAAAGCCAGAACCCGTAAGAAGAGAGGGGAATTAGTTCCCCCCCCCCCTCTTTTGTTCCAGTTTGCCTATAGCTTTCTCTACTTATCTTTTTTTTTATTTTTTTTTATTTAATTTTTTTTCTTACCAATCTTTGTATGACTGATAAAACATTTTCATTAGTTTAACATTGTGTAATGCACATTCAGTCTTATAAATAGGATTATGGTTTAGGCACATAGTTACACATTTAACAGAAGATCTTGATGAATATCCATATTGTTGAATGTTGTGAACTGGTAATTTAAAACGTTGCAACCACTTTTTCCTTAGATCATCTAAGACTAAAATTTTGTTAGCATCTTGCAACGATTCACGGAGCAGGTTTCCAATTTGACAGTAATCAAGCCCATTCGTGTTCCAGGCTATTCCATGATAATTACGTTTGAGCCACAAATTTTCTGCTTGCAGTTCATTGGAAAGTCTATGGAATGAGAACGGTTTCTTAAATAGATGAAGTATAGTATCTCCACTGTGATTAAGAGGAATAATTGCTATTTCCTTTAGAATATAATCACCTCCCATTTGCTTAAAGCCAACCATGTCTACTGCGTACTCCATTTTTTTATTTATTTGTTTTTTCAACAAGCTTCTTTACCTCTCCACTAACAGGATTGTACTGAGTAATGCGATCATGCAAGATCAGACAGTAAGCTGATGTAGATGCTGGGAAAGGCTTTAAAGCTTCAATTTCTAGACGCACATCCACAGGAGCATTTTTTAGACTTTCATTTTGCCGTGAACAGTCAATAACGACGAGTGGAACATTAACGATATAATCTTCTTTATTTAACAATTGTTGCGGGTCTCTTCCGTAATAGCTTCTTTGAAAATCAACATACATATCATAGAGAATTGCATACTGATTTTTAAATATGTCAATGTTCAGATTACCGTATGGATAAGATTTTGTATTCAAGAAAAGTTTTACATTACTAATTTCACGATGATCAAATCTGCTGCAATTTGCATCTTTAACATCTTTTCGCTTAGTTTGCAATCCAATTATTACATAACGAGGTTTTTCCATTTGATTTGAAGTTTTTACTGTCCATAGCTGCTTATTGGCTGATGGAAGTGATGGGTATTCAAATAACTCCCAGGAACGATAACACATAGAGATTGGATTGTCTTTACCAATAAAATTCAATAGCTGGATTTTTTGTTTGTCAGAAGCAACGACATGTGGCATTAACCACTCTATCTTTAATATCTTTATTTCAAAGTTTTCGTAAGTAGCAGCAGCACCTGCAGCAGCAGTACTTTGTTGAATTACTGCATTGACATCACTTCTTGATCTAGTGAGAATGAGTTCGTGCTTCATATTAACTACCACCTTTTTATAATCTTCTGCAAAACCCAAGACCATGCTCAAAGGAATGCAGCCTTCAAAGTATCCCGCATTATTTTTCACAGACGATTCTGATTCATCTAAACCTTCCCATCCTGCATTTTTTAAAGCGAAAGCTTGCCTCGGTGTAAATGAAGGCCATCCTTTCATAAGACTAGTCATACCAACATTTTTACATTTATCAATCTCCACCGCATTCATTTCATATCGAATTTCATCAAACAGATTGCAAATTCCATTGTTTGCAAAATCAGTTTTAGCTACTGCTGTTCCATCTGGTTTTCTTAATGTTCCATAGACGCGAACATAACGGCGAGACGGTAAGAGACATAGATCTTGATGCTGGATGGAAATACGAATTTCATCACCGTTATTAAAACACAATGAAGAGTATGGCTGGTATGAATGTAATTCGTACTGAGCAATAGACTCATCGAATACGACACCTGATTGAATATGAAGAATTCGTCCATTTTTCTGGAAGCAGCATAGAATTATGCAACTTATTTTTTTCCACGAACTTTTAGTCCTATGCTTTTGAGGAACTGTACGCTCCGCCGTGTTGACGGTTTGACTTTCTTTTGTCGACTGATGGATGTTTGCCATTGCGGCTGTCTTATATGCACATTAGAATTGAAAACAATACCCATTATATCGCTTTGATGTGAAGTCTAATAGTAATTTCCTCTCCTCGGAAATTCGCCAAGTGTCCGTCTTGATCCACGATTCGAATTTGAAGATTATCTATGCACTTAACACTAAGTGGAAGATAAATTACGTGAGACGGAACTTCTACGATTTTAAATCCTGGAGGAACTCTAGGGAAGAATTCGTGGATTGTGTGTACCTTTTTGTTATTGATGTATGCACCAGTAGTAATGTTGCACTCTACTCTGAGTGCATTTATCTTCAATATTTTTACAGGCAGATCAGAATGGTGGTTGATTTTTTCTTTGAGAATGCTTGGAGCAAAACCAAGAAGACGACCTATAGAATTATTAGGTGTAAAATCCAGTGGATGACTGCATTTAATTTCACTTCTAAGAGTATTATTGTTAGCTTTCAAGCTAAATTCAATTTTTTTAGATTTTAAAGATTCATTCAAAAATTTGTTAATTGCGTCTACCTCGTAACTTCCAGTAGGAATAGTTATTGTATCTCCGTTTTTTATATGAAGTTTATTATTTGTTTCAAATGTTGGGAATTGAGTTAAATGTTAAGAGTTCAACTAATCCCAAAGCGTATTTCTTATGCTGTGTCAGTTCTATTGACGGAAAATATTGTGCTTCTAAAACAGATGAATTTCCTGAAAGACTCAATGTAAAACTATCTTCCATGACTGATTGAAAGAGAATGAATGAATTTCAGTAATGGTTGCCTTTTTATAGACAATCGCTTAAGAATCGAAGACAAAGATGGCCACAAATAAATGTGTTAAAATTTTGATATCTTTTATAGTTATATTTTACTTCTTTTACATTTAAGTACTTCATAAGCTCAATAGGAGGTCTAGTACTGTCAAAGTAAATGACTTTAGAACCATTTTTTCGATAACACGCCCAGTGTGTGCCTTTGTTTTGATAATCATCTAAATTAACAATAGCAGATTCATTATGCCAAGGGCCATTTGAAGGTAGATTATTTCTCATGAAAACACCTCTAAAATTTGGGATTTTCATTTCACGAGCATACTTTATGAGATCATAGTCAGTTAGTGGACGATTTGGTAAAATTAAATTGACGTTTTTTTTTTAATTTGACCATGTCCAATGTGAGGCTTCATAAATAATCCCATTCCGCTTTTATAAGGTTTAAGATAAAGACCTTTACCAAGAGCAATAGCTTCCATAGTTTTATTATGTCTTTTACTTTCTTCATAATCTTTCTGCGCACTTTTAGCAACATTGACTGCTTTAGCTATTCCGGCAGCTCCTCCTGCTAAAGCACCGGTCGCACTAAGTCCTGCAAATAATGGTATAAGAAAAGGAAGAACTCCACCAATTTTTGATGGTAATGGTAGAACACGTGGAAGTTTAACTTTTTTCTTACCACCTACACTCTTTACAGCTTGTCGTGCACCGTGTTTAAAGCGGATTGAATAACCTTGCGTGAACATTTACTTGGCTTCAATGTTTTTTTAGCTGCAGTTATTAACTTACTGAATTTTAGTCCCATTCCAGTTTTTGCTTTCAATTTCATGGCACTTGCAACAGCTAACGCAGATGCTTTTTCATCTAGACTAGCGTCTTTAGCTTGAACACGTTCCCAAGCTTTAGCAGCAAGATTCATGTCCGCAACTTTACGATCAACATTTTTATTAGAATAATCAATATCGTGCTGTTTACATGCCTGATCAAGCGGATTTATACCGGGATCACCTCTTTTTATTCGCTTTTTTAGTTTAGTTCCAGGACCACAGTATTGATAACCTGGAAGATGCATTTCAATAGGTAAGTTATTGATTACTTTATCAAGCAATCCATGACCTTTTGGTCGTTTCTGAGACTTGTATACAATCATCTCTCTTCGAGTGCTGATTCACAACTGAGAGATGGACAATATAAAACATGTATTTATATTATTTTAGGCTCAATTTTAAAGTTACCTTTGTCACGTCAACATGGATTTTACTGAGCAGAAAGTCAAACTTCCAATTGCAAACTTTGATTTTGGAACACAGAAGAGAAAGAAGCGGCATGGAGAATTACTACCAGATAGTATCCAAGAAGTTTTTTGTGGTCCATCGAACTGTGGAACACAAATAGTTTATTAGCTCTTGCGACGAAGTGCCTTCGTCGCTGGTGCGCGCAATACTCCTCCCTAGTGCCAGCTAATGTTTACATTTTGTAAATACTAATCCCCGTCTATTTCGTGTGTTTGAGTGCCTAAGGAAAATGCCGGAGAAAGCAGCGAGCTTGAAGAAAGAAGAGAGGAGCGTCGATGGACGCGGCCGGAACGACACGTGCGGGAATGTATAGATTGTGAGCCTGCTGCGACAGGCATAGAGCGGATTGTAGAAACGAGCATGTGAGCGCCGGATGGTCGAGAGCGACGGAGAGGGGGGCAAGCGAAGTTCGACAGCGCGCATAGCCCTACGGCAGATATGCGAGCCGAAGTCGTCGAACGCAGGGGAAGGGCCATAGGGAGAGCGCTGATTGGTCGAGCGAGAGCGTCGTGGATCGCACGATCGGTGCGCGCGGCGGGAGAGAACCAGAAAGAAATCGGCCGAGCAAGTGAGTGGATTGACGCATGCGAAAGCTGAATTTCGACCCTTTGTGTGAGCGAGCGCGAGAATTCGTGAGCGTGCTAGCGAGCGAGCGCGATAAGGAGTGCAGCCGGCAAGTGCAGCCAGAGAGTGCAGCGAGAGAGGTTCCCTCCTGGACGAACGAGAGGACGCCCAGAGTCGACCAAAGCCCAGCGGAACGACGCCCAGCAACGACCAAGGTCAAGAGCTAGCCGAGGTCAGGAACGCGGTAGCCCCCAAGGAGGTGGTGCCTACAGTGTAAGCCGGACGCCGGACGACGGAGCCGAGTTTGCGAGGGGAAGTCTAGCGAGATTAACGCGCGGTAAGTTGTTGAGTTGCGTGGCCGGATAGAGGACGGAAGGTGAGAGCGAGGCGGAGAGACATAAGGAACGCGTCGAGTGCGGTCGAGCGAGTGCAAGCGCGCGGGAGAAAGAGAGAGAGAGAGAGAGAGAGAGAGAGAGCGTGCGTGTGTACTTTGTGCGGTAGAGAGAGAGGAAAGCGTGCGTGAAGAGAGAGTGTGTGTTCAGCGAGCCGGACGAGCAACGCGAGATTCCGCGCTGCAAACCCGCGCGACGCGAGCTTCGGGCCTTCCACAGAGCCACGCGGATCGCGGCGGGAACGCGCGCGATTCCCCGGACAATGCCGAGCCGGAGAATACAAAGGCCGGCGCGCACGAGTGGAAGGGGAAAAGCAGCGTGAGACGAGGACAAAGCCGAGCGCGCGCGAAGCGTACGAAGCGAGGGAAGGCGACGGCGGAAGAGAAATAGCCGGAGAGTCCGAGAGCCGAGCGAGCGATTGTGCGCGCATTAAGAAAGATTGTTAATAGCGTTGAGTGAAAGTTGAATAAATAAGAGTCGATAATAATTTGTGCGTGTGCTTAATCGAAAATCCCGAACATCCGTGTCCTTCCCGAAGCGGAGATCCCCGCAAACCTCCTCCGAGATCCGGATGTAAAGAAATTATAGTGCGTGGTCCTCGGGAAGCCTTCTCGCGAGATTTTTATCTCGAGAGTAGTCGAGACAACGTTACAAATGGCGACCAACGTGGGGCTCTAGCGAGGATTTGTTCGGAATTTTCGGGTTCGCGGGAAAGTTGGAAGTCGCCGAGTTGCGTGAAGCGCGTTGTGTGCATGTTGTGTGCGAGCGTGTGAGCGTCTTTCTTTCCAGCGGAGATTCGGCGTAGAAGGAACTTGAGACGTCAACAGTGTGCGAGTCGAGTTCGTGGAATTGAGCGTGCGTGCATGTGCTTTCTTATTTTAAGAGGATAAATAAGGTGAGTGCCGGCGAGTGTGCTAGTGCACGCCCGAGGTATACATATATATATATATATATATATATATATGCACATATTTGAGCGTATAGCGCATATAGCTATATATTCGTCGCGCGCGCGGTTTCGAGTATTTATTTAGCGAGATGGTGGATCCAAATCAGTTGACGCGCGATACTATGAAGGGGCGAGAGTTTAGAAGCGTGAAAAGAGAGGTAGGAAGATTGACTTTCGAGGAGTTAATTCCCGAAATACATGAGCGGCGCCTCAATAGCGTGGGGACTCTGACTATGTTGCGCGATCGGTTGACGCGAGCATGTCTGCGGGAGACGTATCCTGAAATAGGTATACCGTGGTATGACGACGATTGGGCACCGCGCCTCTCGCCGAGGCCGAGAGCAGCAGTAGTCGGAGGTGAGCCGCCGGTAGGGATCGTCGACGCGAGAGTTACCTACTCGGATCATGCGGGAGAGTCGAGCTCGAGCGAGGAATGCTCGCCTCGGCTGATCCAAACAGAGGCCAACGTTCATCCTAGCCCCCGAGAACTGGGTGCGTGGCAGGAGTTGTTCGTGCAGTCAGTACGCCCGTTACGACTGCGCCGACGACGAGCGTGATTACCACGACAGCGCCGAGTGCGGCAGCGCCGATCGTGTCGGTTGCTAGCGCGTATGCGGATCCGGCGACAAGGGGCCGTCTCATGCCGAGCGAGATACCTCGCGTTTCGATGGGATAAACGTTGTCGCAATACGCTCAGTCAGATGCCGAGTACATGTATTTCACAGCTGAGATGATAAAGCGCGGTATCAAACCTCTTGGACCGGAAGCTGAGAATTTTGCGGCGAGAGTCGATCACGCGCGGCGAAATGACGGTCGGAGAGAGTTGATTCCCGAGAACCCTCGAGTGTGCGGATTCGAGGCGCCGGGCACCCGGCTCAGCAATTCGACCGCTGAAATAGCGACGCCGCGCGAGCCAACTTCGCTGTGGGAACAGCCGGGTCAGAGGAGAGTATGGCAACCTTCGATTCCGTATACCGCGTCCACGGGACAAAAGCCGCGGCTCTTGGAGACGAATCGCGTCCGAATTAAATCCATCAGTACGCCGAAGGTGCCGATTCGGCCAGTGCCGACTGAGAGTTCTGCGCGTTTCTTTACGCCGGTTGAAAATTTCGACGAGATCCGAAGAGCCTCGGAGAGGACGGAATCCTCAGCCGGAGAAGAACGTAGAAACGCGGAGTTGAGAGGGGGAGAGTCTGAAGAAGGCGAGCATCCTCGCTCTTCACTTTTTAGGAGACGCGCGGCGGCGCCTCTGCCGCAGAAAGCTCCTTACGTGCCGAAGCGCCAGGAATCGAGAGCCGAAGTCCCCATAGGTACGCGAAAACTCAATTTTTCGAGTCGCGCGCTGGCGAGCTTGTCGGACGAGAGCGATCGCGAGGAACTCGAGCCTATCAAGGCACTCGTTACAACGAGAGCGCGCCGCCACGAGTTACGGCGAGAAAAGCGAGCGAGCGACGGGAGAATGGCTCAGCCGGTGCAGAGAGCGGCGCGAGAGGAGAGAGAGCTTCCATCGAGGCTCCCTGTAGAGAGGCTGCCTAAACGAGATTCGAGAGATTACGTAGTTGAAGAGCGCGCGCGCGAGGACAGACGTCACTCGCGACGAGCGGAAAGCGATCGGTCGTCACGGTTGTGCGAAGATAACCTGCGATGCAGTAATTGGGAGCGCAAATCGGATGTTGGCCGGATGGCGAGCGAGAAACTTCAAGCGGTGAAGAGTTTGAAGAGTTGGGGTTTGAGCAAATTCGCGGGGGAAGATAAGACGGAAGATCCCGAGGAATTTTTAGAGTAGGTGGAAGAGTGTCGCGATGGTTCGGGAATCTCCGACGCGGCTCTGTTAGCCGCGATTCCATGTTGCCTGACGAAGAGGGCATCGCGTTGGTTTCGTAAGGTGCGAACGAAAATGCGCACGTGGAAGGAGTTTTGCCGGAAGTTCAGGGATCAGTATATGCGAATTTACGATCGCGAAGATTTGGTGGAAGATCTCCAGCGCCGAACGCAGCTCGAGGGGGAAAAGATATCGAGCTACTTAGCTAGCTTCAAATATATCATTTCTCGTTTTCGGTATCCGCCGGCTCTGGAAGAGCAAGTCGAACTCGCGTATAGGAAATTGCATCCGAAGTATCGAGAAGCATTTGGCGACAAAATAATAGAGTCATTAGACGATATTGAACGGTACGGAAAGATCTATGAGCGCAAGAAGGATCTCGATTCCTCGTTACATGCCGCCGCCGACAGCTGATAAGATGCGTGTACCGGGAGCTGCGTACACTGGGCCGCGTAAACCCAAGGTCGCAGCCGTGCAGGAAGAGAGCGAAGGCAAGGTGGCCGCGGTAGAAGTAGCGAAGGATGGTAGTAAAAAGGCCAAGGGAAAGGGCCAAGCGCAAAAGAAGTCGACAAGTAAGGATGATAGTCTGCCGGATGCGAAAGATGTCAATGCCGAAAAGGGCGAGCTGAAACCTGCGCTATCGTACGCCGCATCGGCGCAGTCGGTGGCTCAAGGCTACGTCGTGCACGGCGGCCGAGGACCAGCAGCGGAAGGCGCTTTAGCGTTCCCGCGTGAGAGTGAATATCGCGGAGAGCAAGCGCACTTCGAGGCGCACGAATGCGCCTCGAAATCTGTCGCCCGGGAACGTGCGTGCATACGAAAACGGCTATCGAGGAAATTCGAGTTTCCCAGGAGCCGGAGCGATTCCAAAGCGACGCGAAGAGGGGATTCCGAGCGCGTGTTACTTCTGCCAGAGGGTGGGCCATCGGATGATGGAGTGTCCCGATGTTACCTGTTACAGGTGTCGACAGAAAGGTCACACAACGCGTGCGTGTTCCGAGAGGAAGCCGGAAGCTGGTGCGCGGGAGGTGTATTCACCTGCGCGAGAGCGGTGTCAAGGCTGTGGGGCTGACGGAGTAACTGTGCGAACGTGTCAGCGGTGTAAAAGTATCCTGTGGAGTTTGGGAAACGTGCCGAGCGGGGCACAGGGATAAATCTTGTGCCTCGCGAAGTAAGAGAGCGGGATACTGAGCGCGATTGGGTAAATAATGAGCGAGATAGGGCGAAAAGTAGCGAAATTCCAAAGTTGCTTCGAATAGAAGCAGGTGCGAAGAGAGTAAGAGTTTGCGAAGATGCGATTATTAGCGACTTATATGAGAGCAAGAGTTTGCGCGAAAGCGAGCATATTAGCGAGATTAGGCCGATTTCGTTGCCGACTGTAGATAGGCCCCAACAAAGCGAGAGGACGCGAGGGTTGTGGCAAACTGCGGCCGGAATGGGTTCGGGTCTTAGGGAGGGGGAGACTCCCGCGTGGGCGATGAGAGAATTTTCGCGTATAGCGGATGATGCGAAGGTTGAATTTGAGCGCGAGCGTGAGAGCGAAAAATTAAGCGAGTCAAGTGTGGACGAAGCGACGGGTTTTGCAAATTTGTCGAATATTGTGCGAGCGATTGCGGAATTAGAGGCGAGCGTAGAGCCGTGCGAAGCGCGCGCCAAGGCGCCGGAAGATATTGCGAGTCCGCCGGAGGAGGGGAAGGTCACATTAGCTGCAGTCTCCGAGGACAATAGAAATTACATTTCTATTAATATTGGAGGACAGCAGCGATTGGCACTTCTCGATCCGGGGGCCACTTTATCAATGGTTAAGCCGTGCGTAGCAGAAGCGTGTAGAGATCGTTGGAAACCGAGTAATTTACGAGTGCGAACGGCTACGGGTTCGATTAGTCGCGTGGAGGGAGTAATGCGAGCGATGTTAGATATTGATCAAAGATCGGAAGACTTGTATGTCGTGCCGGCTTTGGATCACGATGTGTTACTCGGAATGGATTTTTGTCAAAAATTCGACATAGACACGCGACACGGGAGGAAAATGTGGCGCGCGTTCGAAGGTCAATGGCAGGAATTCGTTTCGAACACACTGGGGACTCAAGCCCTGATCTTTGCGGAATGCGCCGGGATTTCGGGAATAGAGTCGGAGGAGCGCGAGCGAATTGATAAGTTGGTAGACAAGGTGTTAGCGGATCAGCCGGAGGGGCCCGGTTGTACGTGGATGGCGGAGCATCATATTTACGTGACTGACGAAACTCCAATTAAGCACAGGTGGAGGCGCCGGTCTCCGCAGGTGATGGAGTGGTTCGTCGAAGAGTGCAAGCGTTTGTATAGCGAGGGATGTATAGAGAGATCCGCGTCCGATTACGCGCACGCGCCGGTTCGAGTGCCGAAGCCGGACGGTTCATTTCGATTCTGCGTAGACTTCCGAGACCTGAATAAAGTAACGAGGAAAGACGCATATCCTATGAAAAACATGGATTCGATTCTCGACCAATTGCGAACGGCGCGTTATTTGACGAAAATCGACTTGCGACAAGCGTATTTTCAAATTCCGCTCGCGAAGGAGAGCCGGAAGTATACGGCTTTCGCAATTCCGGGATTGGGATTGTGGCAATTCACCATGATGCCTTTCGGGTTGTCCAACGCTCCCTGTACTCTGCAGAGAATGCTTGACGTTTTATTCGGGCCGGAGTTTGAGCCGAGCATGTTTAGCTATTTCGACGATTTAATTGTCGCGACGAAGACATTCGAAGAGCACTTGGAGTGGGTAGAAAAAGTGTTGCGAAAATTAAACGAGACAGGGCTGGTGGTGAATAAGAAGAAGTGTAGCTTTTGTTGCGAAAGCATTCAGTATCTTGGCTTTTTGCTCGATCGCGAGGGACTGCGACCAGATCCCGAGAAGATCGAGCCGATTGTCAAATTTCCAGAGCCGAAAAATACGACGCAACTACGCCGGTTTTTAGGGATGGTCGGGTGGTACGCGCGTTTCATCGAGCGAGACTCGGAGCTCAAGGGGCCGCTGAATAAACTGCTGCAAGAGAAGTTCAAAAATCGATGGTATTGGGAAGAAGAGCAGCAAGAGTCGTTCGAAGCGCTTAAGAGAGCTTTAACGGAAGCTCCGGTACTGGCGCGTCCTGATTTTTCGAAGCCGTTTACGCTTCCAACAGACGCGAGCGCGTACGCAGTCGCTGCCGTTTTAACTCAGGAGGGAGAAGACGGAGAGCACCCTATTCTTTACGTGAGCCGGACGCTTACTCCTGCGGAAAAGAATTATACCGTCACGGAAAAGGAGGCGCTTGCCGTAATTTGGGCTATCCGAAAACTCCGCCCGTACCTCGAAGGATACAAATTTCGCGTGATTACAGATCATGCAGCGTTGAAGTGGCTGAGGAATTTGAGAGATCCGACAGGGCGTTTGGCGCGATGGGCACTCGAGCTACAGCAGTGGGACTTTGAGATTATATATCGAAGAGGCGCGCTGAATCATATGCCGGACGCGTTGTCGCGCGCGAACGAGTCGGAAGAGGGAGCAGCAGCGAGTTTTAGCGTAATTGAGGACGAGGAATATTTGAAACTTTGCGAGGAGGTAGAGAAGTTTCCTCCGAACTATTCAAATTGGCGAGTTGAAGACGGAAGGTTATACAGATTTAGGAATGAGCCGATGTTGGACCCGATAGTAGACAGAGATGAGAAATGGCGGCTCGTAGTACCAGTGGAGCATCGCGAACGCGTACTGAAAGAGGCCCACTGCACGCCGTCGTCAGGGCATTTGGGAGTAGAGAAGACGTACGACAGAGTTGCGCGTGAATATTATTGGAAAGGCGTGTATCACGATGTTCATAATTTCGTGAGAGAATGCGATGTGTGCAGGCAGTACAAAGTCTCGCAGTCGGGAAAGCAGGGACTGTTGGGGAAAAGAATTGTCGAGCGTCCGTGGGTGGTGGTCGCGGCCGACCTGATGGAATTCCCTCCTTCTAAATCGCGGAATAAGTATCTGATAGTATTTCAGGACTTATTCACGCGATGGATCGAGGTAAAACCAATCAGGAAGGCCGACGGAAAGTCAATCGCGCGTGCGTTCGAGGACGTAATTCTTTTTCGGTGGGAAACGCCGGAATATTTTTTGTCAGATAATGGAAAGGAGTTTGATAATAAATATTTGGCCGGAGTTTTAAAGGAATACGGAGTGAAGCACGTGACTACCGCGCCGTATCACCCGCAAGCGAATCCGGTTGAGAGAAGTAATCGAACGCTCAAAACTATGATTGCCAGTTTTGTAAAGGGCGATCATAGGGACTGGGACGTACATGTACACGAGTTTCGACACGCCGTGAATACCGCCGTACAGTCCTCTCTCAAGGTGTCGCCCGCGTTCTTAAATTACGGCCGGCATCCGAAGCCAGTTGCGAGTTTGCGTAGAGAAGCGGAGAATAAAGAGGGTGTAAGTAAAATCGCGCCGGAAGTGTGGGTGGACAGAGTGAAGCGTTTGGATGCGTTGAGAGATTTAGTGTCAAAGTATATAGATCAAGCGCACGAGAAGCAGGCGAGAGAGTATAACAAGGGCCGGAAGCACGTCGAGTTTTTCGTAGGAAACTTAGTGGATAGGAAAACACACCCGCTATCAGACGCGAGTAAGAAGTTTTCGGCGAAGCTCGCGCCGAAATACGAGGGGCCGTTTGTGATTGCAGAGGTACTAGGGCCGACTACGTATCGTTTGGCGGCGGGGCCGGGGGTCGACCCAGGTCGACGGATCGCGAAAGCGGACGTATCCGAATTGCGTCGTCATATACCCCCTCGGGGGAGCCCGTCATCTGCAAACAAATCCTAATTCCTCACTGAGTTTCAGGCAAGCTGATGTCGGAGCGCCCGCCAAACGGGAGCCGGAGTCCATTGCCGGACGCCGTCGACGAGGACCATCTCCTGCGAGAACCGTCAGCTGAGGCCAATCCAACATCAAGGATGGAGTTCAACGACGAGAGAGGGGAGAACCTCGTAGCCGTCGTTCATGCGGAGAACCCTCCGCCCCTGAGAAGCGATTACGAGACGGAAGCGGAAGTAGCGGGCAGTCAGCTGTTCGCTGGAGAGCCTGATGAGCAGCGTCATCTGAGCGGCGCAGCGAGCATAGAGGCTGTTGGAAACATCGAGGCCGAGTCTCCGGAAGCAAAGAAAGGCGGACGAAAGCCGTCCTTTGTCGGCTCCTGGGCCGACGAGGTGGAAATCGAGCTTGAGAAGTCGGAGAGTCTGAGCTCATTGGAGACTCCGCCGAGAGCAAAACCACTGGGTTCGCGCATAGATCAGGCCTAGGGGACCATTCCGAAGCACTTCGGTGCCGAGTGTAGCCCGCCACCCCCGCAGCGAAGAGAGGAGCCCATGGAATGGGATAAGCCGGAGGGAGAAGCGGAGAACGCGGAAGCCCAGAGCTCGGCTGCGCAACGAGAGCTCGACTGCTACTTGTCAGGCGAACAAGCGGTCGGTGGAGAACACCACCCTCGAATTGAGAGCATGGGAAGCAAACAGGTACTGCGAGTGGCTCCGGGCACGCGGAAGCCGACAGGCCTGTTCGCTTCATTCCTACCGATCGAGATCGACCTGACGAATGTGCCGGATGGAGATGAAGACTGGGACCTCCCCGAAGGTCCAAGCAGGTCAGCTGAGGCCAGTGCGAGGAGAGAACGAGAACGAGCGCGTAGGCGAAGGAAGAGGCGTAGGTCGCAAAATCCGAATAGGCAACTCACGGGTGACGACTATTTTCCGTACGACTTGCCGTCGAGGACTGCGTCGCCGGAACCAGGGCCGCCGCTGAGAGGGTCGGATGTGAACGTAGTGATGGAAGAAAGAGACAGAAGCGACGTTAGAAGAGAAGAGCAAGTAGCGAGAGAAGAGCGTCCAGCAACAGAAGAGCGACCAGCGAGAGACGAGCATTCCGCGAGAGACACGCAATCTACAAGAGACGCGCGCCCAATGAGAGACGGACGAGGGGGGACGATGACCTGCCCGGGCGAAGCTGCCTGGCGAGCATGCAACTTCCCGCTCGTCAATTTAGAGCCGAGGAGATCCGGGATGATGTTCGGCGGCTGCGAGATCATTCCGACCAACCCCGCGATCGATCCACCGCCGTACTGCTGTTTACGTTGCTGGGACCGTAATCATGGAGTTCGTAACTGTCCGCGCGCGGAGCAGCAGAGATACTGCCGGAATTGCGGACGATTCGGAGTCGACACTTCCGACTGCCCTCGTTGCGCGAGAGCCTACTTGCGATACCTCCGAGGACCGTTGCTGCAGAGTCAGGGCGGACGAAGTACAGCGACCAGAGAGGAAGGGGGTCAACCGCGCGCAGAGGACAGCAACCTCAGGCGAGTAGAAGCGTAATTGAGGGAGCGACGCAGCGCAGCAGAGAGCCAGGAGCAGAGCGAGAACACAGCCATTAGAAGAGAGCCGGAGATGAGCGTAGAGCAACGCCAGTATCACGCGGAGCGAGAGCTCCAAGAGATGCGCGAAGAGCTGCTGCGCCAGAAGCGAGAAAGAGAAGAATTGGCGCGAAGAGAGATGGTGCGGAGGACGGAAGAAGCAGGGCGAGGATCCAGAGGCAAATTGAGCAAGAGGCAGAGATGCGAGCGAACATGCGCCTTGTGCAGGAGCGACAAACTAAAGTTTACGCGCTGCAGCAGCACCTCGCTTATCAACAGCAGATGGGACGAGCCGCAGAATGGCGACTGCGGCAGGTCTTAACTCCTGTCGAAATGCGAACGCCGTCGTATGCAGCAGGAGAACGAGCAGGACCCACGCTTCCTCAAGGAGGAGGAAGCTGGCCGAGAGCCCAACACAGCGTGCAGGAGGTCCTGGCTCTCCTGAACAGCATGCAAGGACTTTCGAACGAGACGAAGGAACTAGTAGTTCGGCAGGTCTTCGGAGGTCCACAGTAAGCTGATAGAAGTGCGAGCCGGACGAGGAGCGAGAGACGGAAGGAAGACAGGTGGAAGGCAAAGCCCGGGGACAGGGCAGGCGAGGTCATATTTTTTTTTGTATATCTATGTGCTGGCTGTGTGGTAGACCGATTAGTCGGAGACTAACGCGGTCTAGGGAGGGGGATTGCGACGAAGTGCCTTCGTCGCTGGTGCGCGCAATACTCCTCCCTAGTGCCAGCTAATGTTTACATTTTGTAAATATTAATCCCCATCTATTTCGTGTGTTTGAGTGCCTAAGGAAAATGCCGGAGAAAGCAGCGAGCTTGAAGAAAGAAGAGAGGAGCGACGATGGACGCGGCCGGAACGACACGTGCGGGAATGTATAGATTGTGAGCCTGCTGCGACAGGCATAGAGCGGATTACAGAAACGAGCATGTGAGCGCCCGATGATCGAGAGCGACGGAGAGGGGGGCAAGCGAAGTTCGACAGCGCGCATAGCCCTACGGCAGATATGCGAGCCGAAGTCGTCGGACGCAGAGGAAGGGCCGTAGGGAGAGCGCTGATTGGTCGAGCGAGAGCGTCGTGGATCGCACGATCGGTGCGCGCGGCGGGAGAGAACCAGAAAGAAATCGGCCGAGCGAGTGAGTGGATTTACGCATGCGAAAGCTGAATTTGGACCCTTTGTGTGAGCGAGCGCGAGAATTCGTGAGCGTGCTAGCGAGCGAGCGCGATAAGGAGTGCAGCGGGCAAGTGCAGCCAGAGAGAACTGCGAGAGAGGTTCCCTCCTGGACGAACGAGAGGACGCCCAGAGTCGACCAAAGCCCAGCGGAACGACGCCCAGCGACGACCAAGGTCAAGAGCTAGCCGAGGTCAGGAACGCGGTAGCCCCCAAGGAGGTGGTGCCTACAATGTAAGCCGGACGCCGGACGACGGAGCCGAGTTTGCCAGGGGAAGTCTAGCGAGATTAATGCGCGGTAAGTTGTTGAGTTGCGTGGCCGGATAGAGGACGGAAGGTGAGAGCGAGGCGGAGAGACATAAGGAACGCGTCGAGTGCGGTCGAGCGAGTGCAAGCGCGCGGGAGAAAGAGAGAGAGAGAGAGAGAGAGAAAGAGAGAGAGCGTGTGTACTTTGTGCGGTAGAGAGAGAGGAAAGCGTGAGTGAAGAGAGAGTGTGTGTTCCGCGAGCCGGACGAGCAACGCGAGATTCCGCGCCGCAAACCCGCGCGACGCGAGCTTCGGGCCTTCCACAGAGCCACGCGGATCGCGGCGGGAACGCGCGCGATTCCCCGGACAAAGCCGAGCCGGAGAATACAAAGGCCGGCGCGCACGAGTGGAAGGGGAAAAGCAGCGTGAGACGAGGACAAAGCCGAGCGCGCGCGAAACGTACGAAGCGAGGGAAGGCGACGGCGGACGAGAAATAGCCGGAGAGTCCGAGAGCCGAGCGAGGGATTGTGCGCGCATTAAGAAAGATTGTTAATAGCGTTGAGTGAAAGTTGAATAAATAAGAGTCGATAATAATTTGTGCGTGTGCTTAATCGAAAATCCCGAACATCCGTGTCCTTCCCGAAGCGGAGATCCCCGCTAACCTCCTCCGAGATCCGGATATAAAGAAATTATAGTGCGTGGTCCTCGGGAAGCCTTCTCACGAGATTTTTATCTCGAGAGTAGTCGAGACAACGTTACACTCTAATTACACATCCGAATGGTCTTAGATTTGAAAATGTGTATGTATACTCTAAATCGTTGAATCAACCCAAGTATCAATTTCTCAAAGAAGTTTTAGATCCTATTAAAGGCATATCGTATCTACCGTTTAGTGAACATGAATCTGTAGTATCTCCAGATGAAGCATTACCAAATTCAATCATGATTTTTGATGATGTAGCTTGTGAGAAGCAAGATAACGTCAGAGCATTTTTCTGTATGGGCAGACATAAAAACGTAGACAGTTTCTATCTTTGTCAATCATACGCTCATATACCAAAGCATCTCATTAGAGACAATATTAACATGCTAGTAATTTATCGCCAAGATGATGTTAATTTAAAACATGTATATGAAGATCATGTAAACACCGATTTAACTTTCAATGAATTTCGAAATCTTTGTTCAGAATGCTGGAAAAATGATAAGTATGGTTTCATTGTTATTGACAAGGATAGAGAAGTGAATAACGGCAGATACAGAAAAGGATTCGATTGTTTTGCAATAAAAAAGGAGATGTGAATCTCATTCTTTGCAGTTCTATTGTAGACAGCAGCTTGTCAACAAGTCTATGTTCCAGAAAGAAAAGGATATTCTCAATGAGCTCGTGCGAGCACGTAAAGCTATTAAACAAAAATATGTTTTATTAAAACAAGAGAGAGATGATTTTCAAAAAGTAATAGGTGAAACATTGAAACCTGTCATTACTCCACTTGAAAAGCTCATCGATTCGAGAACCGAAAGCAATGGACCTTCGAATGCTGATATGAATAGATCAAGTAAATACCAGAAAAAAGGAATGAGGCTTTGGTAAATCAAGTTACATAGTTCATGACATTAATCAATCAGGCTCTACATATAACGATGATGATGATAATGACGATGATGATGAGTTTGCTTCATTAGATGGTACTTATGTAAAAGAAAACGACCTGTATGTGCAATTTCTAAAGCACTTTCAATTAAAAACTGGTTAATAAACTATTTAATTAATGTATTTAATCGCGATGAAGTGGACTATAAAAAATAAAATTTTGCTTATTATTGATAATATAACGATGTACTTATTTGTAGTATTTAAAAAAAAAACCTGTAACAACTCGAAACGTCGACAATAGAGAGGAAAATATTTTAACTCGAAGAGATGCATTGTTGTCTTAACTTTTTTTTTATTTATCAAATATTTGTCAATTATTCAAATATTAATTATTCAAATATTTATCAATTATTTATCAAATAATTTAACAAAATATTCACTAGTTGGAGGGGGGAGTGGTCTATTACAAAATAAAATTTTTTAATTATTTTATTTATTATTATTACTAATTTTTATTTATTACTTATTATTTATTATTATTTTAATTATACTTAATACAAAATAAACTTAAATGATTAAAAATTACCATTTTACATCTAATATATTTTGTACAAAATATTTTTTTATTTTTTTTTGTACCGTTGATGTACATCAATCGGATCTAACATAAATTCTACATCTATTATGGAAGGCTTACTTCGCTGATGCTGTTGTTGATGGTGTTGATGATAATGATGTGATGGCTGATGTGCTGCTGCTGGCGGTTGTTGCTGATGATGCTGGTGTTGTTGCTGATGTTGCTGTTGTTGCTGCTGTTGCTGATGATGATGAGACGGTTGCTGATGTATTGATGGTGGCTGTTGATGTGCTGGTGGTGGCGGTTGATGTGGTGGTGGCGGCTGTAGATGTGCTGGCGGTGGAGGTGGATAAGCTCCGTCGCTTATCGCCACTATCTTTCGGCTTTTCTTCAGCCTTGGCTTTCTCTTCTTTTGGCTTTTCATCAGCCTTCAGTGTGCTATGACGCTTGTCATCTGAAAAATTTTATAAAATCTTTTTTAAATTCATATTAAATAAAAGTGTGTGTGTGTGTGTAAGAAAAATAAAATTTTACCTATTTTTTTCTCACTCTTAGAGTGACTGCTCCTATTGGGGATAATTACAGCCGCGGCATCTGCAGTTGTCTTCGCAACACTAGTGGCGTCTGCAATTCCGATTTTCTTCGTACCACGCACGTCCGCATCTGAAAATAAATAAATATTTTTAATAATAATTCGATTTAAAAATGAAACTATCCTAGTAGCAATTTAACGATAAAATAGTTAATTTATCGATAAGTTTCTGACAGTATAGATCTAAAAAAAATTGGAAACACTAGATCCTTACCCTCAGCTTTACGTTTCCTACTGCTACCGCTGCTACTGCTGCTACTGCTACTGCTGCTGCTGCTGCTACTGCTGCTGCTGCTGCTGCTGCTGCTGCTGCTGCTGCTGCTGCTGCGGCTATGGAATAGGGTGCGGTTACGGTTGCGACGGCTCTCACTACCTTTATCTATAGCCTTCACGGGTAGTGCAGGCACTGAAAAATGATTAATATAAAAATATAAATTAATATAGATTAATATAAAAAATTAATATAGAAATAAAGATACTCACAACTTTCAATCGCATCGAGTGACCAGCTGGCATACTCGAGCATTGAAATTAGACGTGGTGCGTTTGACACCACCCATTCGATCCTCTCGATCATCTTTTTAAAAGATGACTTCTTCGTCGATTCCATTTTATCACTTCTCTCTCTTGACCTGCACTGAACTTGGAGGTAAACTGATGTAGAACACAGTCGAATCATGCTATTTATTTCCGAAGCCCTTCTTGCCCTTTCCACTTGGACTCGAGAGAAAATTTTGGAAAACTTACGATTGGTGGAAAATTTCTCCTTCCAAAATCATAGAAATCTCGCCAAAAATTAAGAAACTCCTCCCTCGCCTTCGTGTCTCTTCACAAGATTTTCTATGCGAGCGCAGCATGTAATCATCTTGCATGTATATCCCAATAGATATTTTTCACACAGCACAGAAAGACTTTCCACAGAGATAGATAGAGACAGAGAGAGAGAGAGAGAGAGAGAGAGAGAGAAAATGCCAGCGATCTATGTATACATATTTTTCCTGCGAGAATAGTCCAGCAGGTAACCTTGCGCGTATTCAAAATAGATATATTCTCGCGTAGTGCAGAGACACTTTCCGCAGAGAGAGAAAGAAAGTTCGCGCTACCTCTGAATACATATTTTTCTGCGAGAATAGCCCTGCAGGTAACCTTGCACGTATTCAAAATACATATATTCTCGCGCAGTGCAGAGTCACTTTCCACAGAGAGAGAAAAAAATTGCGCGCGACCTATGTATACATATTTTTCTGCGAGATTAGCCCTGCAGGTAACCTTGCGCGTATTCAAAATACATATATTCTCGCGCAGTGCAGAGACACTTTCCGCAGAGAGAGAAAGAAAGTGCGAGCGATCTATGTATACATATTTTTCCTGCGAGAATAGTCCAGCAGGTAACCTTGCGCGTATTCAAAATAGATATATTCTCGCGTAGTGCAGAGACACTTTCCGCAGAGAGAGAAAGAAAGTGCGCGCTACCTCTGAATACATATTTTTCTGCGAGAATAGCCCTGCAGGTAACCTTGCACGTATTCAAAATACATATATTCTCGCGCAGTGCAGAGTCACTTTCCACAGAGAGAGAAAAAAATTGCGCGCGACCTATGTATACATATTTTTCTGCGAGATTAGCCCTGCAGGTAACCTTGCGCGTATTCAAAATACATATATTCTCGCGCAGTGCAGAGACACTTTCCGCAGAGAGAGAAAGAAAGTGCGAGCGATCTATGTATACATATTTTTCCTGCGAGAATAGCCCTGCAGGTAACCTTGCACGTATTCACAATACATATATTCTCGCGCAGTGCAGAGTCACTTTCCACAGAGAGAGAAAGAAATTTCGCGCGAGCTATGTATACATATTCTTCCTGCGAGAATAGCCCTGCAGGTAACCTTGCGCGTATTCAAAATACATATATTCTCGCGAAGTGTGTGACGACGGCCAATTTCTTCGAAAGACTAGACCGAAACGATAACACACCAATACATGGTAATAGAGTGACGAGTGGTAAGTTACCGACCGAAACTCAGTTACCGACAGTAAATAGCAGTACTTTACCACGGGTAACACGTACATACATACCGATAGAGAAACTACGAGAGGGCACCACAAACCGAAACGATAACACACCAATACATGGTAATAGAGTGACGAGTGGTCAGTTACTGACAGTATACAGCAGCAGTACTTTACCACGGGTAACACGTACATACATACCGATAGAGAAACTACAAGAGGGCACCACAAGCCTCACCATGCCTCGATCATAAAGAAATCTGCATTACCAACAGCAAACTCTGCCTTACCATCGAAGTTGTGCTTGCCACCTTTTACTGATACATGTATTCCTAGTACATAAGCAGCGTTTTGACACAACTAGATCTTAAGAAACCGCGAGTATATAATCAGACCGCGAGTCTACCTCTCAACTCCCCTTCACCACCCACATTCCTCCTCTCCAATAGTCCCGATATACATATTTTTCTACATCCGAATGCTTAATAACCTCTCATAATAATATATTCACCTGACATCTCCGCAATAGTTTCTCGTAGCATTAAGTATATGTAATAGCATATATTCACTGTATACTTTAGTATTAAGCTTCAGCTTCGTCTCAAGACGTATATGTATGCTCTGCTAATATTATGTTCGCCTGATAGCAATGTACCCGCTACAGGCCCTATAATCTCAACTGTAGAAATAGGTATATGTACATCAAGTAAATTAGACATCTCTCGCACCACATGTAATCATAATATAATAGCCGATCACTGCGTCGGAAATCGCGGATAAGAAACCAAGACGCAACAAAACTGTAATCAACACTTCTCGGAAGTATTTTTCGCTTAAAGCCAACAATGTATATCAATTCCTTTGTAAAATAATTCTATTGTAACTCGAGGAATAATACGGTCACTCGAGCGCAGCTATCGCCTCAGTTCAAATATTTTGTGACGCCTGATCCGAGACTCATCCGAGTCGTCATCGCGCTTACATCATCCGCAGATAGTCAAAACGACGCCAACACCAACTCCCACCAAGTACAACCTACGCAGCAACAAACCACACCTTCAACCAACCAGAAACAGAAGATAAAGCCAACAGCCAATCACGAGGAATCTCCCCGCCACAGCACATCAACCCCACTCCGTAATCACGAGTCGACTAGTCCACAGATGAGCGAACAGCTCGTCAGTTCACCACGAGAGTGGAAGCCAGCAACAGCTCTTCTCTCCTGCAAAATAATTTGAATAAAATCTACTTTACTTGAGCATAAATTCTTGTTGCATTCGTTTCTTTTCGCGACCGGATACTCCGCAAATTCACTCGCGATCACTATAGCATTGGACCAACTACGGGACTCTCCACCCAGGATCTGGAGAGTGGTGACAGCAGCCTTCGTTATTCCAGAGGACGACGTCAGCAGATGGTCCTCTTCTTCTTTTTATCCACACGACGTCCGAGAAGTCCACCACAGGCCCGACGGGTTGCCCCTTCGGATCTGCTCTACTCCAAACCAAAGTCCACGCAGCTTCCTTCGACAAGTTAAGTGTCTTTTTCTCGCTATCGTTTCTCTCTTTAGCGTAGCAAATTCAATCTTTTACTGGCTATCTTTTGCTCTCTTCCGCGCAGTATATTCGAGGCAAAAACGTACGCCCCAACCGTGGGACGTAACATAATTTTTCTGGTGACAGCGGTGGGATTCAAAATTAATTTATGTCGAACGAAGGATCTTTCGGACGCGCGTGTAATCAAAAATGTTTTTAAGCATCAAGAAATCTAATTTGAAAGGAGAGTCTCTCCGTGTTAAATTACTAAAAAACCAATTTCTGGAGAAAATTGTTGACGAATGCTACAATAGTTCCCTAGTAACCGAAAAAGAGCTTGTAAAAATCGTAAAGTACATTCGTTTTTATAGATCCGCTATTCGCAGAGAATTGAATGCCGACATTGCTATTCAACAGTAATTAATTTTTGTCGTGAACTCGTAGTCATTGTTGCCTTTTATTCATCTAACATACTATATACATATATTATATTACACATTTATATACGTTTTACATAAATTTACGAACGCACCGCCCCAGCGTTCGCTTCTAATTGATTTTTCCCCCGTATTAATTAATTCGTACGTACCGTGACACTTCAAAATGAATGATTTTTCCCTCACGTCGGAGGAAATGGAGATGCGACTCCAAGAGATAACGAATCGCGAGCGACGTCTCAACTCACGGGAGGTAGAGATCGACCGACAGCTTCGCGAAATGGTCGCGCGCGAACAGGAAGTACAGAACGCGTCGTACATCACCTCGGCCGATGCGAATCGCCTCGAAAGCCTGGAAGTAGAACTCCAGGAGCGTGACGCGCAAGAGCAAGAGCTGCGTGATCGGATCACGGAGTTAAATCGTGCGCTGAACGAAGCCCAGACAAAAATCAATCAAGCTGACGAAAGGCTAGCTAATCAGCAGCAAATCGCGGCCGTTGTGCACGAGCAAGCTTCTGGAGGAAGAAATCCGCCTCCGCCAGAAAATTCGCCGAATTCCTTTGTTTTTGACTCGAACGCGCCGCTAGGAAGTAATATCGAGCTTATGCCTGCGAACACAACGAACAGGGCCCGAATAATCAGCGTCGAGAAACGTTCAACTCATTCTCGCGAACTGCCTCGCCGCGAGTTGATAAATACACACAACCCGTCGTTTCCCTTAATTGATAATATTCAGCCACGTCGCTTTCTCTCTCCACAGCGACGGCCCTTTGATCAGCCGCCTCGCGATCCTCCTCCTCGCGTGGAGCCGCTCAGAAACCTACCTCCACAGCGCGAAAACGCGCCATTGATTCCGTCAGCTACTTTTGTAAAAGAAGCGATTAAAGCCATCCCCACATTTGACGGTAAAAATTTGTTCAAGTTTTTGAAAGCCATTAAAAAGGTGCGCGACCAGTTTGCTGGCGCAGCCGAATACGAATTAGTAAGCTTATTAAAATTCCGTCTGTCAGAGAATACGAGCACGTTAATCGACGACGTGCCAATTCACACAGTAAATGACCTCATTCAAACATTAAAAATGATTTTTGCTTCACATCAGTCGTCCAATTATTATAGAGGGCAATTAGCGAATCAAGCTAAGCGCAATAACGACACGATGCTCGTATTCATCGACCGATTTGCGGAAACGTATGCCGCGATCATCGATTGTATGTGCCTCGAAATGGGCCTGAATACGCTTCCCGAACGAGTAGCCGTAGATTTGGAGCGGGATTGCATGCAAGAATTTTTGTACGCACTTCCGCCCGAAATGCGAGTGTTAATGAACATTTTCAATGTGAGAAATTTGTCACAAATGTATGCCGAGGCTATCCGTACTGAGAAACGGGTAGAGCTCGACCGCGTGAAACACCGCGTATATTCGAATGCACAAAATGGCGCTGGTCAGCCACGGACTAATAATAATACAAATAATAATAGCAATAACAGTAATAATGCACCTAAGGAACAGAAAAGTTCCGAGCAAAAACCCGATGTTAATAATTCAAACCCGGAGTCGAACCAGCGTCGTAGCGTGCCAGACAATTTCCGCCGCGCCCCTTATGATCCCAATGCCCAGTGCACCTTTTGCCGCAAACCGGGACATTTAGAGGAGGTCTGCTTTAGTAAACAACGAAAAGAGGCGGGAAACGCGAACGTCCGGAGCGCGTCGGCGGACCGTCAACCGGGCGCGGCCCCAAACGTCCGTCAAGTAAATGTAGCATTTATCCCGTCTACCTCATCCAGGATTTCGCCTGCAATCGACTCGGCGAAATCCCAGTAATCCGTGCGGTAAGCAAAGATTTTGTCTGTGGTGAGGCTGAAACAATGCTCGATAGTGGAGCACAGCCTAATATCATTAAAATCTCCACGGTCGCCGATGGTAGCAAAATCGATCGAAGTCACAACGGTCTTGTGAAAGGCATAGGCGATCGCGTCATAAAAACGATTGGAGTAATAAGTATAACGCTTGATCAGTTTAATTTTTGTCATACGAATTTTTTGGTAGTTTCTGACGATTTTCCTATTAGTGTTCCGTGCATTCTCGGCTCTGAATTTATGAAGGGCGGAGAAATGTTACTAGATTTCCAATCAAATAAAATCATTTTCGGAGAAGTCGAAATCGACTTTGAAAAGGAAGCGTCGCGAGTTGTAGCGCCGCAGACAACTTCTTGGGCTGTAGCTAAAACACAGCGCGAGTATAAAGAGGGAGTCGTGCCAAAAATCCCCGTACTCCCTGGTGTGAATGTAGGCGGAAATTTCGCGAAAAATATCGACGGACATGTCATAATTCCCGTCGAAAATAATAATTCTTTCCCTGTCGACATTAGGATTCCCTTGGTCCCGTTGTTGCCTCAAAATATCGATCGTGAAAGTAACGCGAGCCCGGATTTCCAAGTAAACCACATGATTATTCAAGCTGACGTTCACGAACCGCCAGCACTTTCTTTGTGCGAGTCGTTGCATGACTCAGTTGTTATGTCTAAATCTGCTGTCGAAACAAATAAACTTATCTCTTTTAACTCTCCATCGCGAGCCGCGTCCCTGAACGCTTTGAATGCGTTACACGCCGGTTCCGAGGCAAGAGAAGAATGTATTGTTTCAGAGGAGTCAGTTCCGCGGTCAGATTCGGCGTCACTGGATGGAGACGGTATCAATGTCTCTTCGCCACACGTTCGGTCGCGCTTTGTTAACGAAGACTCCTCCTTTAAGGCTATCGAGGCCGATAATGTTTCTATTATTGACACGTTGAGACACAGATTGTATTCAAAAATTCAAAACTCCGTAAATATGTATCCTGAAGAGTCGATATCGAGGCTCGATTGTTCTGTGTATAGCGATTCTGATGACTCTATCGACTCGCGTGAACAAAATAGAGACGACATTCTTGATTGTCTCACTGATAAATATCATCTCTTTGTTTCTCACAATGAGAACAAAGACCCTCTGTTGTCTTCGCACATATCCGAAGATTATCTCCGCGACTATTACGATTCAAGGAAGCCAACTCACTCCATAGGAGACGACGCGACCGATAAACAGATCGCAGTCATTCAAACTGTCGAGGCAAATGTCAATAATCGCGAAAAAGATACGTGTGAAAAACACGACGCGACCGTCAAATCACGTATCGCAAACACCGATAAAGGCTCCGAGAAGACATCCAGTCTAAACACGGAGATGAATCCCAAAGCCGATAAACTGTGTGACACATCGAATATCAATACACAATCCCTACGTGACTTGTCATTCGATTGGGACAGTTTATTCGACTTCAAAGACTGGTATCCGTGGGTTAACGTCGAGCAAAGAGCCGCGATAGTCGCGTTGAAACAAAGATACGACGCGACGAAACGAAACACCGACGGAATCAACGAGCGCGATAAACGTGACGAGTCTGTAAACACAGCATCCTCGGTCCCGGCGGATGCCTCGCCAACGAAGACTGAATGTATACAACTGCTATCGACTGCTGACGAACTGTTTACGGATGACGAATTCTCTCGGGTCGACTTACACGACGATTATGAGAATGGGATCGAGTCATTACTTTCAAACAATACGATAGAGATGAATAACTTCACGGTGAATTTTATCAAGGATCTAAATTTCAATCTCAATACAGACGTTCTAGAGAGCATCAATGACTCACCCCTCTCAAAAGAGAGTGACGAAGATATTCTTATCCTCTGCGACGATGATCTGATTCATCATTGTAGCCTCAACTCGAATGCCTCTCCCACCTTGAATATGCAAGGGCCAGAGCGTGCCCGCCTGGTAAAAGACCTCGTTAATTTAAGCGATTATACAGGGGAAGAGCATGCCCGCTTGAGCAAAATCTGCGACTTATACGCGGATATTTTTCAATTAGCCGACGAAGATTTACCGGCCACATTATTAACCGAGCATAAAATTATTTTAACTTCTGACACAATAATAAACGTAAAACCTCATCGTCCTCCTGTAATTATGCAGCAGGAAATGGAGGAAGAAGTACAGATTTTGCTTAAAAAGAAAATAATAGAGCCATCGAACTCGCCGTTCAATAGCCCACTATGGATGGTGCCGAAGAAAACATTCGATTCAAGTGGCAAGCGTAAGAAGCGCCTTGTGCTCGATTATCGCAAACTGAATGAAATAACCGAGCCAGACGCCTACCCTATATCCAATATCGCCGACATAATTGAAAAATTAGGCGGCAACTCGTACTTTAGCGTGCTCGACCTCGCATCGGGATTCCATCAGATCCCCATGCGAGAGTGCGATAAAGAGAAAACAGCTTTCTCTACTGCTTTTGGGCATTACCAATTTACCAGAATGCCCTTTGGTTTGCGCAATAGCCCCGCGACTTTCCAAAGAGCCATGAACGACATTTTTTTGGCCTGCAAAACAAAGAGATATTCATTTATGTCGACGATTTGGTTATTTTTGCTAAGACTCTGGACGAACACGATCATAAAATGAGTCTAGTTGTCGAACGCCTTAGAACAGCGGGTATGCGACTTCAACCCGATAAGTGCGAATTTTATAAGAAAAAGGTAGCTTATCTCGGGTTTGAAATAGGAACAGACGGGATCCGCCCAAACAAGAATAAGGTCAACGCGATTGAGCATTTTCCCATTCCGAAAATTATGAAAAACGTAAAACAATTCTTAGGAGCACTTGGCTACTACAGAAAATTTATCCCTAACTTCGCTAAAGAAGCCAAACCGTTGACTTTACTCTTGAAGGGAAGCAAACCCGGCATGAGTAACAAGAAAATTGACTGGACAGATGAATGTCAGACAGCCTTTGATTTTTTGCGGAAATGCTTGATGGAAGAACCATTGCTAAAATACCCTGACTACTCGAAAACTTTTTATGTGACAACTGACGCCAGTCAATTCGCAATTGGTAGTGTGCTTAGTCAGTTATATGATAAGGACGATATGCCGATTGCATTTTATTCGCGTGTTCTGAAAAACGCGGAAATAAACTAATCTACCATCGAGAAAGAGCTCTTAGCCATGGTCGACTCAGCAGCTCAGTTCCGACACGTACTGTACGGCCGTAAATTTATTTTCGTAACCGATCACAAGCCGTTGATATGGATCCATAACCTTAAAGATCCGACAACGCGCCTGAAAAGATTTTATTTCAAACTCCGCGAATTCGATTATGACGTCGTGTATAAGGAAGGCAAAATGAACTTCGTTGCCGATGCTCTCTCACGTAACCCACCGACACACGAAGCGGTCGGGAGAATATTTGTCTTAACATCTAACTCGTCGGAGGAAATATATACTCCGACAATCGTGCGTGCGGAGATACATGAGCCACCCGAGGACAGAGTTTGTTTACACGCCCCAGACTCGGGGACGCCTGTGATCTTCCACCGGCGACGACGTAATATAATCGAATCAGACAGCGAAGGAGACGAAATATTGCCGCTCAACGATCGAGCAATAACACCTCCCAATGATGATATCGCGACCGATCAATCGTCAGTCAAGAGTGTGAATGATGAAGAGCCGATACGTGACTCTTCCGATAGTCGCTCCACAGATATATTCGATCCGCCAGCCGTTCCTTATAGCGTGACTCAAAGACGCAAGACTAATGTAATCGAAGTCCGCGACTCGTATTTAATACATAACGATAATCTCGCATATTTAATAACCGGAAAGAACGAACCGGTCTGTACTGGAGCACGAGCTCTGATAAACACAGCTCGTTGGGTTCATCACGAACGAACCGACGTAGGCACTGTCGCACACTTCATCGTGCAGCGTAAATATTTGCTCGGACTATGTGTGAAGAGGAGCATGCATGATCGTGTCGAAGCACAGTCCATCGACTTAGCTCTGAGCCACCTTAAAGACATTCTCCTTGAGAAAAAGCTCAAAACGGTACGTTTCTCGATCACGCCCCGAATCGACGACGTGCCTTGGTCGCTATTCCGGGAACGACTTGAGACCCTCGCCGAATCGACGCCGGATACAAAGTTCCTGCTGTGTCAAAATTTAGTTGTGACCCCCGAAGAAGAGGACCGCATAGACATCATTCATCGGGTCCACTCCTCAGTCATTAATGGACATAAAGGCGTGACAAAAACCTATTACCGCCTACGCCAAGATTATTACTGGCCAACGATGAAACAAGACGTTCAAATGTACATCAACCGGTGTGAGGTGTGCCAGATGAAGAAATTAGTACGCAGAAAGGTACATCAACCGATGATACTCACCGATACACCAGGTGAAGCGTTCGAAAAGATCGCGCTCGACATCGTGGGCCCATTACCTACAACGAAGGAGAAGAACAATTACATATTGACCATGCAGTGCCTGTTGACAAAATACGTCATTCTAGTGCCTCTCGCGGTAGCCGACTCAATACATATCGCGACCGCGTTTATGAATAAATGTGTCTATATTTACGGAGCACCGAGGCTCATGCTGACCGACCAAGGCTCGAATTTCACCTCCTCCTTAATGAAAAATATTGCGAAAATTTGTAAAATCAACCAATGCACTACATCGACATATCGTCCTCAAAGCAATGGTAGCATAGAGCGCATGCACCATGTGATGAAAGAGTATATTAAATGTTTTGTTAAGTCCGATGATAACTGGGACGAATGGGTCGCGAGCGCAGCATTCTGCTACAATACGAGTGTGCATGAAGGAACGCAGCTAACACCCTTTGAATGTGTATTCGGAAAGATAGCACGAGTCCCGTCAGCCAACGCGCGCCTCGACGAGAAACACGTCGACGACACTTACTTTTCATACATTCTCGAGCTAAAGAAGCGAATCACGCGAACACAAGCGATAGCTCACGAAAACTTGAGAACAGCGAAAATTAGGTCTAAGCGTTACTATGATCAAAAGGTCAACCCTTGCACGTTCAAAGTCGGGGATTATGTGAGATATTTGAAGGAACCCAGGAAAGGTGTCTTTGCTGACGAATACCTGGGTCCTTTCAAAATCTTGCGAATTGCCGAAAACGGTAACGTCGACATTATTGTTAAAAACAAAATAAAAACGGTACACCCGAATAAAATAATGTTAACTAGATTAAGATCGCCGAGCGAGATTAGCTCAACTATTACAGAAACTACCGTTTCAGGCGAGGATCGGAATGATGATGGCCTCCAAAACTCACCTGGAAATAATGGCTAATCTCCTCACACTACTATGTATCGCCGTGCCTGCCACAGCCCTCATCGGATTCGACTGCACCGGAAAAGCAACAAGAGCGCCGAATATAACAACGATCTCGCTTCGAAAAAATGGGTAAGTGCAACTTTGATGGTATTGAGGCAGAGGCAGAAACGCGATATGTCAATCTTTTACAGAAAGTGGAATTCGAAAATGCAATGGTAAAAACTTGCAGAATGATAATAGAACAAAAGGCATTTTACTGTGGCATGAGTTCTCATGTAGCACTGTCAAATAGAAACAAAAAGTTCGCGCAACACATTTCCCGGGAAGCGTGTTTTGATATGCATAAATACGGTCAGTTCAAATTCCATGACGAAATTATAGCAAATTTACAGTTAAACAAAACTAATTACCGTACAGTTAGAATCAAGGGTTCGGTCGATGGGAGCGCGGGATGTGAAGGAGAACTCTTCGAGGGACAAAAGTCGCTTACGGTCGAAGCAACCCTCGAGATCACCCTTTCCACTTTCCTGGCCACAGTCCGTAGAGAAAAGGATTCCATCTTGTTAAATTCAGGCACTGCTTGCACGTACAGCGTAGGAAATTGTCTTGAACAAGATGACACTTTCGCATTCTGGGAGAAATCGGAAATCTCCATGTGCGGGTATGATAAATTCATAATTCTATACGACGGGCCGGCAATTAAGACCTACTCAAACGCGACCCAACTACCCGCCATGTATTTTAACAATAACACAGGCACGAAGTTCGCGTTTACCGACTCGGGTAACGAGTATATCTGCGGACACACGTTAAAATTAACGGAGCAAGCAAACATTTATGTATTCGAGACAACTATCGGAAACCCCTTCCCGACTAAAAACAGGCAGATAAACTCTAAAGATATCAGAATTGATTTCTATTTCAACACTAAAATCCTTTTTTTAGCCCATCACTTTAAAAACGAAATACAATCATTGTACAAAGACGTTATCACACAACGATGTATGTTAGAACAGCAAGTAATAAAAAATTCTCTGTCGCAGTCTTCCGTAAACCCGGACGAGTTCGCGTTTACTATTATGAAAAACCCGGGCTTCATGGCTGTCTTTGCGGGAGAAGTAGCACACATAATACAATGCGAACCGGTCGCAGTGAAAATTCGACGCGCGAATAATACCTGTTACGTCGAGTTACCGGTATCCTACAAAAACCAATCATATTTCCTTACACCGAAATCTCGAATAATCACTGGTCGCGGAACGCAGCGCGAATGCAATACCCTCTTGCCAACTATGTTCGAAATAGATGGCAAATGGTACCGCTTAGATCCCACGGTATCACCCGTAGAAGCTCCTCAAATATTACAACCCTTAAACAAGCCAACGTGGACATACGCCGACCCAGGTGAACTCGCGCGAGACGGCCTGTATACAGATGCGGAACTTGAAAGTTACAAGAACGCGCTTATGTTTCCTGTAACTCGAGGGGCCGTGTTGAATCAGGTAGCCCACGGGATGACCGGAGAGGATGTGTCGACTGATGGCCTGAACGTAATGAACTTAATGAACGAAGATACGCTAAACAACTTCGCGGAAAGCACGGTAAGCCGACTCTGGGCTAAATTCATGGCATTCGGTTCAATCAGTGCCGGTGTAATGATGATAGGCTTGATTATAGGCGTCATTAAATACATTGTTAACACATGCATTCACGGCTACACTCTCTACAGAATCTATGGATTCGGAGTACGAACCCTAGGAGCTCTGTGGGGAACGGTAGCAAACCTGTTAATTCATTTAAGCCAGGGACCACTCCCCAAAAAGAAAGAAATGCCCCCAGGTAAGACTAATGACGATAAGCCAAAACCAAACAATGTGGAATCCGACGTCTCATTCCCACCCGATCGCCCACCTCAATTCCCACAAGCTCCCCCGCCTACAATCCCATCAGTACCGCCCAGTTACAAAATAAATTCACCGCCAGCCCAAGTCTACCCCGATCTCAGAAATTGTCCATCTTCGTTCTGTTCTGATCAAAGCCATTCTCTTTCCACTCGTGGCTTTGATTCTAACAGGGGGGGTGTGACGACGGCCAATTTCTTCGAAAGACTAGACCGAAACGATAACACACCAATACATGGTAATAGAGTGACGAGTGGTAAGTTACCGACCGAAACTCAGTTACCGACAGTATATAGCAGTACTTTACCACGGGTAACACGTACATACATACCGATAGAGAAACTACGAGAGGGCACCACAAACCGAAACGATAACACACCAATACATGGTAATAGAGTGACGAGTGGTCAGTTACCGACAGTATACAGCAGTACTTTACCACGGGTAACACGTACATACATACCGATAGAGAAACTACGAGAGGGCACCACAAGCCTCACCATGCCTCGATCATAAAGAAATCTGCATTACCAACAGCAAACTCTGCCTTACCATCGAAGTTGTGCTTGCCACCTCTTACTGATACATGTATTCCTAGTACATAAGCAGCGTTTTGACACAACTAGATCTTAAGAAACCGCGAGTATATAATCAGACCGCGAGTCTACCTCTCAACTCCCCTTCACCACCCACATTCCTCCTCTCCAATAGTCCCGATATACATATTTTTCTACATCCGAATGCTTAATAACCTCTCATAATAATATATTCACCTGACATCTCCGCAATAGTTTCTCGTAGCATTAAGTATATGTAATAGCATATATTCACTGTATACTTTAGTATTAAGCTTCAGCTTCGTCTCAAGACGTATATGTATGCTCTGCTAATATTATGTTCACCTGATAGCAATGTACCCGCTACAGGCCCTATAATCTCAACTGTAGAAATAGGTATATGTACATCAAGTAAATTAGACATCTCTCGCACCACATGTAATCATAATATAATAGCCGATCACTGCGTCGGAAATCGCGGATAAGAAACCAAGACGCAACAAAACTGTAATCAACACTTCTCGGAAGTATTTTTCGCTTAAAGCCAACAATGTATATCAATTCCTTTGTAAAATAATTCTATTGTAACTCGAGGAATAATACGGTCACTCGAGCGCAGCTATCGCCTCAGTTCAAATATTTTGTGACGCCTGATCCGAGACTCATCCGAGTCGTCATCGCGCTTACATCATCCGCAGATAGTCAAAACGACGCCAACACCAACTCCCACCAAGTACAACCTACGCAGCAACAAACCACACCTTCAACCAACCAGAAACAGAAGATAAAGCCAACAGCCAATCACGAGGAATCTCCCCGCCACAGCACATCAACCCCACTCCGTAATCACGAGTCGACTAGTCCACAGATGAGCGAACAGCTCGTCAGTTCACCACGAGAGTGGAAGCCAGCAACAGCTCTTCTCTCCTGCAAAATAATTTGAATAAAATCTACTTTACTTGAGCATAAATTCTTGTTGCATTCGTTTCTTTTCGCGACCAGATACTCCGCAAATTCACTCGCGATCACTATAGCATTGGACCAACTACGGGACTCTCCACCCAGGATCTGGAGAGTGGTGACAGCAGCCTTCGTTATTCCAGAGGACGACGTCAGCAGATGGTCCTCTTCTTCTTTTTATCCACACGACGTCCGAGAAGTCCACCACAGGCCCGACGGGCTGCCCCTTCGGATCTGCTCTACTCCAAACCAAAGTCTACGCAGCTTCCTTCGACAAGTAAAGTGTCTTTTTCTCGCTATCGTTTCTCTCTTTAGCGTAGCAAATTCAATCTTTTACTGGCTATCTTTGGCTCTCTTCCGCGCAGTATATTCGAGGCAAAAACGTACGCCCCAACTGTGGGACGTAACAGAATATATCTAATTTTGAATACGCGCCAGGTTACCTGCAGGGCTATTCTCGCAGGAAAAATATGTATATATAGCTTGCGCGCAATTTCTTTCTCTCTCTGTGGAAAGTGACTCTGCACTGCGCGAGAATATATTTATTTTGAATACGTGCAAGGTTACCTGCAGGGCTATTCTAGCAGAAAAATATGTATTCAGAGGTAGCGCGCTCTTTCTTTCTCTCTCTGCGGAAAGTGTCTCTGCACTACGCGAGAATATATCTATTTTGAATACGCGAAAGGTTACCTGCTGGACTATTCTCGCAGGAAAAATATGTATACATAGATCGCTCGCACTTTCTTTCTCTCTCTGCGAAAAGTATCTCTGCACTGCGCGAGAATATATGTATTTTGAATACGCGCAAGGTTACCTGCAGGGCTATTCTCGCAGAAAAATATGTATTCAGAGGTAGCGCGCACTTTCTTTCTCTCTCTGCGGAAAGTGTCTCTGCACTACGAGAGAATATATCTAATTTTTAATACACGCAAGGCTACCTGCAGGTCTATTCTTGCAGAAAAATATGTATACGTAGCGCACACATTCTTTCTCTCTCTGCGGAAAGTGTCTCTGCACTTCGCGAGAATATATGTATTTTGAATACGCGCAAGGTTACCTGCAGGGCTATTCTCGCAGGAAGAATATGTATACATAGCTCGCGCGCAATTTCTTTCTCTCTCTGTGGAAAGTGACTCTGCACTGCGCGAGAATATATGTATTTTGAATACGTGCAAGGTTACCTGCAGGGCTATTCTCGCAGAAAAATATGTATTCAGAGGTAGCGCGCACTTTCTTTCTCTCTCTGCGGAAAGTGTCTCTGCACTGCGCGAGAATATATGTATTGTGAATACGTGCAAGGTTACCTACAGGGCTATTCTCGCAGAAAAATATGTATTCAGAGGTAGCGCGCACTTTCTTTCTCTCTCTGCGGAAAGTGTCTCTGCACTGCGCGAGAATATATGTATTTTGAATACGTGCAAGGTTACCTACAGGGCTATTCTCGCAGAAAAATATGTATTCTGAGGTAGCGCGCACTTTCTTTCTCTCTCTGCGGAAAGTGTCTTTGCACTGTGCGAGAATATATGCATTTTGAATACGCGCAAGGTTACCTGCAGGGCTATTCTCGCAGAAAAATATGTATTCGGAGGTAGCGCGCACTTTCTTTCTCTCTCTGCGGAAAGTGTCTCTGCACTACGAGAGAATATATCTAATTTTTAATACACGCAAGGCTACCTGCAGGTCTATTCTTGCAGAAAAATATGTATACGTAGCGCACACATTCTTTCTCTCTCTGCGGAAAGTGTCTCTGCACGTGTTACGTGCCACGGTTGGGGCGTACGTTTTTGCCTCGAATATACTCCGCGGAAGAGAGCCAAAGATAGCCAGTAAAAGATTGAATTTGCTACGCTAAAGAGAGAAACGATAGCGAGAAAAAGACACTTAACTTGTCGAAGGAAGCTGCGTGGACTTTGGTTTGGAGTAGAGCAGATCCGAAGGGGCAGCCCGTCGGGCCTGTGGTGGACTTCTTGGACGTCGTGTGGATAAAAAGTAGAAGAGGACCATCTGCTGACGTCGTCCTCTGGAATAACGAAGGCTGCTGTCACCACTCTCCAGATCCTGGGTGGAGAGTCCCGTAGTTGGTCCAATGCTATAGTGATCGCGAGTGAATTTGCGGAGTATCTGGTCGCGAAAAGAAACGAATGCAACAAGAATTTATGCTCAAGTAAAGTAGATTTTATTCAAATTATTTTGCAGGAGAGAAGAGCTGTTGCTGGCTTCCACTCTCGTGGTGAACTGACGAGCTGTTCGCTCATCTGTGGACTAGTCGACTCGTGATTACGGAGTGGGGTTGATGTGCTGTGGCGGGGAGATTCCTCGTGATTGGCTGTTGGCTTTATCTTCTGTTTCTGGTTGGTTGAAGGTGTGGTTTGTTGCTGCGTAGGTTGTACTTGGTGGGAGTTGGTGTTGGCGTCGTTTTGACTATCTGCGGATGATGTAAGCGCAATGACGACTCGGATGAGTCTCGGATCAGGCGTCACAAAATATTTGAACTGAGGCGATAGCTGCGCTCGAGTGACCGTATTATTCCTCGAGTTACAATAGAATTATTTTACAAAGGAATTGATATACATTGTTGGCTTTAAGCGAAAAATACTTCCGAGAAGTGTTGATTACAGTTTTGTTGCGTCTTGGTTTCTTATCCGCGATTTCCGACGCAGTGATCGGCTATTATATTATGATTACATGTGGTGCGAGAGATGTCTAATTTACTTGATGTACATATACCTATTTCTACAGTTGAGATTATAGGGCCTGTAGCGGGTACATTGCTATCAGGTGAACATAATATTAGCAGAGCATACATATACGTCTTGAGACGAAGCTGAAGCTTAATACTAAAGTATACAGTGAATATATGCTATTACATATACTTAATGCTACGAGAAACTATTGCGGAGATGTCAGGTGAATATATTATTATGAGAGGTTATTAAGCATTCGGATGTAGAAAAATATGTATATCGGGACTATTGGAGAGGAGGAATGTGGGTGGTGAAGGGGAGTTGAGAGGTAGACTCGCGGTCTGATTATATACTCGCGGTTTCTTAAGATCTAGTTGTGTCAAAACGCTGCTTATGTACTAGGAATACATGTATCAGTAAGAGGTGGCAAGCACAACTTCGATGGTAAGGCAGAGTTTGCTGTTGGTAATGCAGATTTCTTTATGATCGAGGCATGGTGAGGCTTGTGGTGCCCTCTCGTAGTTTCTCTATCGGTATGTATGTACGTGTTACCCGTGGTAAAGTACTGCTGTATACTGTCGGTAACTGACCACTCGTCACTCTATTACCATGTATTGGTGTGTTATCGTTTCGGTTGTGGTGCCCTCTCGTAGTTTCTCTATCGGTATGTATGTACGTGTTACCCGTGGTAAAGTACTGCTATATACTGTCGGTAACTGAGTTTCGGTCGGTAACTTACCACTCGTCACTCTATTACCATGTATTGGTGTGTTATCGTTTCGGTCTAGTCTTTCGAAGAAATTGGCCGTCGTCACACCCCCCCTGTTAGAATCAAAGCCACGAGTGGAAAGAGAATGGCTTTGATCAGAACAGAACGAAGATGGACAATTTCTGAGATCGGGGTAGACTTGGGCTGGCGGTGAATTTATTTTGTA
>JACCIB010000879.1:0-74758 GCA_018906965.1 Philotrypesis tridentata
GACCCGAACGATTCCCTCAGCGCTGACGTTCTCTACCCATTGGAATTTTCCATAGGGTAGAGAGCGTGATCGCCCAACCATAGAGGTTGTTAACATCGTAGTACATGAGGTACTTCGACTCCTCTAGCGGGTTGTAACCCTCGCTCATGTAGCACTTGTTCGCTTTTGCGTAGCAACACTGTATTGGCTTACACCACCCCGGATACTTCGCTCAACGAATAGTAGCATGTCTATATCCGTAAGGAGTTCCAGCTCTACTCCGGTGTATTTGAGCATGGCGTCCCAAGTGAGTCCGGGGGTGGTGAAGTAATAAGCGGGGTCGAGGCCGTACGCTTCGAGACATGTCGAGCGGAAATTCTCGAACACGTCTGCCAACAGGAGTACGTTCGTCTTTAGATATAGGTCGGAGTACTCGCCGAGGCTAACGATGTTGAAGCGCTGCCAGATATTCTGGGCATGCGCATACTCCGCATCCTCTATACCGCTCTCAGTCATTTGACTGTAGAAGTCGGCTTGGGAGGGGAGTTCCGTCTCCTTTAGCTTGTCAAAGCCGGAGACGTAGTCGTAAGGGAATACTCCCTTACGTTGGAGGAGCTCTATTTGTTCGCTTCCATAGCCATCCTCCTCGAACTCTCGCTTAGTGATGTCAAGATGATCGAGGTAGGAGGCTAGCTTCTCGAGGAAAGACGCCATGAAGCGGAAGCATCCACAAACTTGGTGAAGAAGATGTAGCGCTCTTTGTTCTTGGGAATAAGGCTAATATTTCCCTTGAAGGTAGCCGCACACGCTATCTCCTTAATAATAAAGTGGGAGTCATATCCGGTGAGGTTGTGGAAGATGACCGGGATATAATGCGAATTCTGAAAATTCAGATTACATCCCTGGTAGGCAACTCCACGGTAGCGACCGGTCAGGTGGCAATGATCGCGCACCTTTGTCTGCATCTGCACAAACTGCTTCTTGCAGATGTGACAGATGGCAGCCTGAGCAAAGGCTTGCTCTTCGTCTGCTGTTAGTGCTAACGGTTTAGGATTGGTGTAAGCCTGCTCCAGCTTGCACCGCACCGTATCAAGCTCAGCAGCAAACCACTGAGCAGGGGTTTGTGCATCGTTGCTCTCTACTTGCCTGTAGCTACGATAGCCAGAGTAGCCATCGTTGAAGCTACTCGATACGTAGTAGCCAATGCTGTAGGCTTGGTGTTCTTGGAAAGCGTGCTTGTCTTGCACAGGCTTCAAGAGACACTCAAAGTCAGCGTAGATGACGTAGGGGACACGTTCACCTCGCTTTGCATTCTCAAATTTGAGAATTTTGTCCTTCTCGCTAGGAAGGACCTTACATTTGTTGACTTGAGCACAGTCAACCTGGTGCTCATTCAATGCATGTTCATGAATAGTGTAAACAACGGTCACAAATACATGATATTCGTTTACCCTTCGTTAGCTGACTGCTTACCAAGCGAGAGAGGTTCTTGATCCATACGTAGTGGAACTTGGGGAGAGAATGCTCTTCCTCCTCCTCCACCTCCTCCTCCTCTTCCTCGTCCACGTAATAGTCCTGTATGAGAAGCAGATTGACATGCTTCTCCTTCTTGTTAGAGGTCACATGACACGGTGATACCTCATAACGTTGACCTCTCTTCTTCAGAATGTAGAGATTCACCGATACGCTGTTCTGCTTCTCGAACTTGCTAATGTTCTTAGCTTGCACTGGAAACTCGATTCCCTTGAAGCATAGCTCATCAGCAAATTCTCTATACTTGCCAACTCGATCTGCATGCTGAGCTTGAGGATGCAGCGCTGACAAAATGGCCCACTTGAAGCACTCATTGTCTTAGTTCTGCACATTTACACAAGCATGTTTCTTCTGAATGAAATCAGGAAGAGGGATGTATGAACTCCCATTCATAGGCTTGTACTTATTAATGTGTACGGTAACGCTCAAAATCTGCTGGAGAGTCCAGCCAGAATCTTTCTCCTGGAACTCTTCCATTGCAGTCTGCAAGGGTTGCTGCGCTTTCTCTACGAACCATTCAGAGAAGTTCGTAGTTTGAAAGTTGGCGGCATTTTTAGTTCTGAAGTATTATACTTCGAAACACTCAGAGCCATTCTTGACTATAGCATACTCCGCTGCAAGTTCAAGCCGAACCTTAACAGCATCGTATTCGGTAAGCACTGCCTTGATCTTTTCTTCAAAAAGAGGTAGAGCATCGTTCAAGAATGAAACGATGTCAAGATGACTAAGGTTGGTAATAATGACTGATCTTATACGAGTATCAAAAGCTGAATGAAAATCATCCCATTTAACTTTGGGTTGATCTTTTCCTCTCTGGTCAGGGCTGCTGAACCAGTCGAAATCTTCTCGATACTCTCGAGAGTTTTAGAGATTAGCATTAACCATCTCTCTAAATCCTCTACGTCAGCATCACCACTGTGAGCATAACGTAGAGATCCTAGCAGACAATTGACTGTCAACTCAAGATACTCGATGCTGGCCATCTGTAAAAAAATCTAAAAATTAGTAATTATTGAAAGATGATTGCAATAATAATTATAATACTTACCTTGAGGAGCCCTGAAAAAGTCTTCTACTAGAATCTTCTGCGAGGATGATCTTCTGCGAGGAATCTTCTGCGAGGAGAACACCTGGTGATCTTCCAGGAGTACTATGCACTAGGTACAATGTTCACTCGTCGATCGACTGGTGAGAATAATTTTCCAAAGACTGCTGCATCCCTTTTATACCCGCCCTTATGGCACGGGATTTGCTGCCCCACCGCTACTTGTAGGTTTGCAGGTTTGAACATTATTTAAGCATATAACCTCAAACAGTATCGTAAGAGGAGTCTGCGCTCGCATGACCGGTCTGCAGCGTAGCATCCATCTATCTCCACTCTTGCGCGCGTCTCTCTTCTTACGAGTGGCATTCTATTTTTAACTCGCGCTTACCCCCACTCTTGCACGCATGTATACTCTTACGCGCGGCATTCCATACCCACTCTTGCGCGCATGTATATTCTTACGCGCGGCATTCCATCCCCACTCTTTCGCGCATGTATACTCTTACGAGCCGGGCTATATCGGTCTGTCACCGCTAGATGGTGACGCGCGGTAATGGTCAACGGGCGACGCGCTATAGCAGACCGCTAGATGGCTGCGGGCTGTAGCGACAACATGTACTGGGCTCGCATCAACGCTGCGCTCGTGCCGGCCTCGTGTATATGTATATACAGTAGACTCGTGCCGACACTGTGTATATATCTATATACAGTGGGCTCGTGCCGGCGAGATAGTGATAACTGTAATCAGAAAGTCATAGATGTAGATAGGTAGAGATTATGTGTAGAGGGTAGAAATCGCGATTGTATTTATACAATGATAGGTGGAAATGATAGGTGGACAGTCAAGAAGATAAGGTTGGTGTAATAAGTGGAGCGTTACAAAATAAATTGGGGTGATAAGTGGAGAACATACGCAGAGAATAATAATTTTAGTTGAAAGTCATAGGTAAAGGGTAGATTTTATGATTTAATCGGCCTCATGGGTCGAGATTATAGGTGATGTGAGTGTGTGCTAATAGCTGAGAGACGGTGGAGTTTATGGGTAGATGTAGGTGGATGAAAAGGTCATGGGTCAAGGTGATAGGTAAAGGTTTGAAGTGTTGAGTAGAGCTGATATATAGGGGTTGTGTGTGGACGCTGGAGGAAAAAACTAGAGGCGAGGTGTCGAGGATTTAGATGGTCGGTGGTAGATAAAGGTTGAATGGTGAAGATGACAGGTAGTTAATAGACTTCGTGATTAGAGATCATCGTGGAGAAGATAGGGAGAGGTGGCAGATGGAGGGTGGAGCTGATGGGTGAGCTATTTTTATAATAACATTTTTCAGTATCATTTATATACCATGAATTTTATGGCAGTAGGCACATTTTAAGAATTATTATTGTTCTAACAATCAATAAAATATGCATATATTTAAAAATTGAGATTTGAAAATCTAAAAGTTTAAAATCAATTCTTGAAATTGTTGCTGCAAATTATTTTTGTACATTACCAAAATAACAACTGAAATAATAGGGGTTGGCGAACGGAGCGAGCAGGGGGGTACCCCCTAGTATATATATATATATATATATATATATATATATATATATAACATTTCAAAATTTTCAAAAATTTCAAAATTCTCAAAAATTTATAAAATTTTATGTGTATGTGCGTATGTATATACATATAAAACTTAATACACATGCATAAATATGTTGTGTAATAGCCAATTTCCAAGAGCTTTGGTTGTTAAAAGCGCATAAAAGAGCCCTTCGATGCACTAATTATAAAAAGCACGGTATAAACAAGGGGCAAATGACTTTTTCAGACTACGGCGCCCTCGACTCTTGCTCGTGCTCAAATGATCATCCTCGTTTGAAAAAGTCAACTTTCGCCCACAGTTGTGTAATATACTATTATTTTAGGAAGGATTTTAGGAAAGGTTTGAAGGACGATATACTTAAAAGACTAGATTCTAAAGGGTTTCGATAAATATAGTCGATTTAGTAGTCAACTGTTCAGAGGTAGCGTGAAGGAAGACTTATTATAAGACATAAAGACTTTATGGAGAATAATTTTGAGAATTAAATTTTTTCCTGAACTAAAAACTTTTTCCTTTCTTTTGATGAGGCTTCAGAAGAGGATATAAAAGTGACTTCGCAATGGAGGCTTCAGTAAATTAAAAGATCTTATTTATATAATAAATAATATTATTTGAATAATCTAATTCGAAAATTATCTTATTTTGATAATTTATAAATTTATTATTTCTAATTAATATTATTGAAAATATTCTTATAATCTATTTAAACAAATCATCTTATGGAATGTATCTATATTTGTATTAATTAGTCTATAGTTTTTAATTAAATTCATTTCATTGAATTAAGTGACTTTGTTCTACATGCACAAACAAAATGTAATAATTGAACATTTCAATCATGTTTTGAAGCACCGACATTATAACAAGCTTTCCCTTAAAAATATTTGTTTATTGGAGCTGGTGTGGTTTTTTTAATTTCGAAGTTGTCCAATGACTCATGCAACTGCAATGGCGATCCAAACGAAGTCTACACGTACTAAAAATTTCAAATTAGCGCAATATACGGTTTTCCATTGAGAATACAAGCACGTTCGGTTCAGCAATAAAAACTTCGAACGCACCTCGTAAACTCAGTGCCGCGTATACGTTTCTTTTTTTTCAGCGCTCCCTCAAGTAAAACAGTAGCATTTCCTTATTTTATCGTCTATCCAAGACTGCAGTGCGCCTTTCGTTAAATAGTATTTCCATTCCGCGGACGGACTGCTCCTGTATCTATACCCCTCGAGCGCGATACCGATCGAGCATGATGGCAGTGCCCGGATACTGCATGTATTATTCATGAAGCTCGCGGGGAGTTGGAAAGCTATCATGAGCGTTACCCCTTCTCCCTTCCCCTCTTTCACTACGCTTATTCGCTAAATCTGCTTTATTGACTGGTGCGCACAGTAGTGATTCCTGTGATTTCCGAACTGCCCGTTGCAAGTTTGTTAACTGACGCAGCTCGATTAATTCGCTATATAGCATTTCGGGATAGATGCAATCATTGTTACGAAGATATACGTACTATTGTCGCGATTTCAATGCAAGAAACACTTTTTAAAAAGTGGTAGAAAAATTTGTGAATGGTTTGAAAACAATATGTAGAAGCAAATTAAATTTGAAAAAATGAATCGTTTTTTTGAACGAAATTTTGTGAATAACTTTTATTGAGTTTAAATTTTTTACTATGAACTTATTATTTCGTGTAGACATATTGCAATAAGTTATCTCAAAATTTGTTTTTTTATTTAGCTTTTTTTATTTGTTTATTTATTTAACTATTGTTTCGTTAGATAATAACTAGTTATCAGAAGAAAGAGCTGGGTTTACGATTTCACTTTGACTAATTCACTTCGTTTATTATCATTTAAGATAGGAGTATTCTAAGTTTCTTATGTTTGAATAGGTAGAAAATTTCCATTATTGAGGATTTCATTATTGAATTTGTTGCAAGCCTGTCTTGTTGCAACAAAAGCAGGTCATAGAACCAAGCTAGGCTAGAAATTCCATTTCTATGCATTTTAGTTGGAACAAATTAGGTATATTTCTGTGGTGTCAGGATGAACGTAGGCTTGTACGTAGGGAGACTTACAAATGGCACTTATACCTGAAACTCTTTATTCCAATTTTACATTATGTAACACTAGCGCTTTTTCCAGGGTTTTTTTTTATTTTTACAGCCTTGTCAAGTCCTCATACGATTCTTATATAGCTCTGATTGCCTGCGCTTGTGAGTACTTTATTTCAGTGCACTATTTTTAAGTACTCGAGCATAGAAATTTTCCAGGGTTTCATGTGACATCGAAGATGTAACATGTTAAAAAATAATTCGTTTTAATCCATAAATTAATGACTAGAAAGATGAGATTTTGAGTGCTATTTGTATGTGTACTTTTTGCTCGTCGTTTAATGTGGAGCCTTTCTTAGCATCTACGACATTGACTTGGTCATCGTTGGGGAAGTTGTCGGATGTGGTGACATTGACGTAGGTTTTTTGTGGATCTGTAGTTGTAGGTGGATGTGTCCAAGGGAGATAATTCCCTTGGGATGCCATTTTAGTCGCTTCCCTATGGAGATACACTATATTCTCACACCTTTCTCTACGTACTTTCTCTGCAATCACAGTGTAACTGCGCAGGCTAATACATGCCACCTAGATTACTTATTTGTCAAGTATATAACCGTACATTACAGTCCGATTTATTTATTAATTTGAATATGTGTTGATATTGAACCCAGAAAAAGATCATCCTCCAGTAACAGAAAACAATATTTTCCTTTCACACTGCAATCGTTCAAAAAAACTTTTCGCGATATATTTTTCCTCCTATATTTTCTTTTGCAATGGAGGAAGTAAATGTTTTTGGGAGTAACAAATAGACAGGATAAAATTTGCATTTTTTGTAGCCGATACTTATATCCCGCATCCAAGAAGAAAAATCCTACTTTTGAGTCATACTTACGAATCTGCATAAGAAACAAAGGAACATGTAAGCGTTGTCATATTTCGTTCTCGAGACGTGACAAAATCACTGCCTTTGTGCATGGGACGCAGACGCTCGCACGAGGAAATTGCAGGCTTTATATCGTCGCACTATATTGTCATTCGAAAACTCATTTCGGCACTCGAAAAACTCATTTTTTAATTCAAAATTTTTAAGCACGTGATTAAAAGAATCAATTTTATAAGTCTTATTAGTGAAATAATAATTGTGAACATTTTTGTTCCATTCAACTTCCACGATTTTTACAAAATAGCTGAATTTTGAATTTAATTTAAAAATGAGGTATGGAAAGAACAAAAAATAAATTAAATAAAACGAATCTATTGTTTCAAGCAATTCAAAGTTCACGTATGCATAAAAGGGTAAACATATAATATTTATATTTAAATGAAGAAAAAATCGTCCAGCGAACTCGAGCCTCAAGACTTTCTATGGGCAACGTGGGAGCCTGAAAATTTTATTGAGTTTGTAGCTAAGCTTCGAAGTTGCTAGCTCCGAAGTGCATAATGTGTAGTATCAAACGACGGGTCGACGATTCTTCGTCGTGACTTCTAAGCTGACCCAAGCGAATACTTCACTAGGGAATATAGCACATCTGATACGTTCCTTAGGTGTAGTTTTATTCGGATATAGAATAATGTTTCGTTTTTACGTTCGGGCGGTTAACTTTTCATACTTTATTTTCTGGAAGATGAAAAAATCTCGGCATTGTTGTTACTTAATAGTATTTTTATTAATTTTAATGCTATCAAATAATAAGCTTTCAGTTTCATTTTCACTGCAATGTGAAACTACTTGGCGAAACGAATTCATGCATTTTATTATTACGTTTCTCAGAATTTTACATTTTTATTATGATAATCGAGCACTAAATAGCACTCTAAATTCGCATCAGACCAAAGCAATTTCAATTTTCGTGCCACTCAGCGCAAAAAGGTAGAAGAAAAGTAATGTCAGAGCACATAATGAATTAGCGTATGCAAATACTGTTCAAGTTCACAATTCACACCAACTAGTTGTGAAGCAATTTCTGTTTATGTGTACATTCTGAAGAAGTACTTCACACAGAAATAATTTTTTCTCACAGGAAAAACTACTTAATTTACTGGCTATTAAGTATCAGTGTATCGAAACTTAATTTACCTTGTATACTAATATTGGCGTTTATATCGTCGCGTAACTATCTACGAACTAATGTATTATTCCCGGATATCTTGCTTAAATATTCAGTATTTTAATTAAATAAAACATGAAATGAATAAAGCCGCGATCAAAGTATAATTATGCATCACACATGCCTTAAAATTATAATGAAATGGAAACGACAAGATTCAAAATTTAATAGTATCAAAGCTTTTGAATAAATCTTCGGAAAATCAAAAATATTGGCAAGTGCATTACCGTATTCATTAACGCCACTACTAAAATCAAGCCAATAATACTTCAATTAAAAATTGCTGGAAATAGCGTTAAGAACTTGCGATTTAAAAAACTCTAGAAAAATAAATCTGTAGAAAAATGTTAAAACCGTTACACGAGAAAAATTCTATAGTTTGTCCTGAGCGTCCCACTTTTCCTCCGTGCAACTTTATTAAGCTATTTATATGAAAGTTTTTTTTCCTCCCGATAAACTTTGAAATAACGTTCAGTCTTCCCATACGTTGCGCGGGCTTTCGTCATTTTCTTAATCTCCGAGCTCCGATAAAAAAGAAAAACGTATATCCTGTCCAGAAACTCACCGGGAGCCGCGCGCGTTCAGTTCTTTTAAAACAATTAAATCTCCTCGAAAATTAAAAGCGCGCGCAAAAATTCTGGAGCAACGATAGCGAGTTAACCGCACAGCTCGCTCTCTTCTCTGCGAGAGAGAGAGAGAGAGAGAGAGAGAGAGAGAGAGAGAAAGAGAGAGAGAGAGAGAGGTACTCGTTCCAGCGGCAGCTTTTGTTCGTCGTCGTCGTTCGCTTTTCATCCGAGCGGAGATGCCCGCACCGAGGTATTTTATCGGCTTGCCGTCGTTTCATCGACGCTGTGCGTGCAAGCTCGATATTATACATAAGTCTCGTCTCATTCGCGCGTTAAACTCGCGAATAAAGCTGCCGCGTCCCCGGGATACCTACGATTAATTATCCTAGAGTGCTGTAACGCTGCTGCTGGCCGGTACTGCGCTGCTGAATCTCGCTGTGCGTCGAACACACGAGGGGGGCTCGCGAGGCTCTACATGGCACTATATGCACGGTATGATGGTCGCTTTGCGAGATTGGATGTACGGCTGAATATTCGTACGGCTGAAAGCCTCGTGAATCCCTTGTTTTCGCTTTATTTCCGCCTGTGTTCTCGAGAAGCTTGAAATTATTAGAGTGAATTAAGCCGCGTGGAAGGGGGATGTTCGGTTTTTCGTTGTCTGTTTCGTAAGTAATTTCACTGCTCGGCGTTGATGTGCAGCAAACGCGTATATGACCAATTCTCATAGAAAAATGCACTTTTCGGGGATCTTTCTTCTGTAATCCAAAATATTGTCAAAAGTGCTGAGGAACATGGGAAAAGTTACTAGTAACCATATTTCTGAGTCATTTTACATTTTTTTACAAAAAATTAATGCGTCGAAATACTGGAATAATGACAACTACAATTGTTTTCGGGGCCAAATAAAATTTCAAATTACACCACAATAAAGTAGAACAAAAGAGCTTTAATTTAAAAATATATATATATATATATATATATATATATATATGTCCAGATTAGATGCTCTGATCAAAAGTTATGTCCGTTTGACAAAAAAAAGTAAATAAAAATTCTAATAGCCGATTTTATTTTTTTTTTTTCATATACCTCCCCATTTTTAATTCTAATCTTCCATGTTTCCCATGTTCTTTTGCATTTTTTACTATTTATCAGCTATCAGAAGAAATGCCAACAACGAGCTTCAGGCGAAAATCCGAAAAAAATGACCGCCAGTTTTGCTCTGAAAATGAAAGAAAGGGCGTTATCTACAGTATCACAATTTTTTGGATTTTATTCATATACACAAACTTAAAGTACACTAAAAGACCTTAAATTCGCATATTTGTTTGTCTGAATCATTTGAAGACAACGAACTCTGTTTCGGCTGCTTACGAAAATAGCCAATTTTACGCTTTTTTCTTTAAATCCTCTTAACTTTTGATCTAGACATTCGTTTTTAACGGTTAATAGCTTAAACTATAGCTCTTTCCTTCTACCTTTCTGCCGATGAGTCTTAATTCAAAATTTTTAATTTAGTGAGCTATGTATTTGCTTCTCAACTAGATCATTTTTTGAAAGCATATATTATATACAGCACACTATATGTTATAAAACAATTTGGACTAACTGTCAAAAATATATACTCAGAAAATTGGTAGTCCCGTATCAAACAGATATTCCTCCTGGTCGAATCCTCCTGCTACAGGAGGATTTTCATCTTGCGCGGCAAAATCATCATTCCACTTCGGGAACCGCAGGTTCCTGTCTCAAGAGGACAATCCTCCTGCAACAGGAGGATTCAATCAGGAGGATTCAATCAGGAGGAATATCTGTTTGATATAGGCGCAGGTTTAATTTACGCGTTTAAGGCAGGGGAACGTGCACAGAAAGCTATCAGTGCCAGAAAAAAAAAATAGTTTTTTGATAATAACCGTATGAGTATCATTATAGCTATATTATGAGTATAGCTATAGTGATATTCGTACTGTATCAGTGCTCCAGTTCTTCAGTAGCATGGATGCCGCCAACGGCTGTAGCTCGTTCCTAACCTACGTAATTCGGAGTAACCGATCTTCGCACGTCGCCGGCGATAAAGACGTTTCAACAAAGTGGCAAAAAACAAATAAAGTAAAAAGTGTCATCGAAGAAAAAGTGACGTATTGAAGTGAATGTTTTGTTAACCTATAAAACTCTATAAGTTGTGCCAGATTTAAGTGACCCGTAAAGGAATATTGAACGGACAATGGAAGAGAGGTTAGAGAGATGGGAGTTTTCAAAAGAAATATCTCAGGCTCTTACAGGTAATAACTTAATTACTTAATAGTTCGCGTAGGTAGTGGTTTGCAAGAAGCTTTATTTGTTTAGATTCAAAGCTTCATTGGGATGTGCTAAAATATTTTTCACCTGCTGATTTTAAAATAGCTCAAATTAATTTAAGCGAGCGAACAATAGAAAAATTGTACAGATGTATAGCACAGGAAAGTGGCCTCACATTCTCTGGAGTTTTCGGTACAGAGGAAGAGGAGATAGATTTTCTTTCAAGCACTATGAGTGTATGCGATAAATGTTTCATCAAAATAAATTATTTAATACATTTTCATGTGTCAATACAAAATTATCATTTTATTTTTCAGTATGCTTTAGATGATTCTGATGCTATGGATACAACCGTTGAAAAGCTATCCCCAAGGTTCAACAAAATTAGCTTGAATAAGACAAGACATTCCGAAACCGTGAATCCTAAAGACGTATCGGACACGCCTATGGAACTCAAGGAACCACCTAAAAAGAAGAAAAAGAAACATAAAAAGAAGAAATCTGCCCCTGAACCTGAGGTCTCGGATGACTATAACCAAGAGACTATAAACAAGACTGTAAGTAAAAATTCATGCAATATTATTTATTAAATTGATTAAATATTGTTTCAAATCACCAGGTGCAGAGTGAACTCATCGAGCAGATCCATAAAAAAAAATAAAAAAGGGCCATACAACAGATTAGGATCTACAGATTTAAAAACAAGCAAGGTGCAGCACGCATTTAAATTAAATGCTCAAAACATCTCCACAGAGGTAAATATATGACTAATATATACATATGAAATTATTAATAATAATTTTTAAAAAATTTATCTTTTCAGACTCTAGAAATTGTGCTCGAAGACACCATAGAGGGACAAATTGTCTTAAATGTATACGATAAGCATGGTATACTGGAGCCACATGAAAGAGACACTCTCACTCATCTGATAATTAACAGAGTTGATCCAGATTTACCTCGGTAAGTATATTGTTTAAAGTTTGTATTTTTTAAATAAATTAAATATGTCATTTCTTTTTTAGTGGTGTAAGCGGCTTCTTTAAAAGAGTGGCTGAGACAATCCAGGAGTTGATGCCGAATGAAAAGGAGGTGAATGTTGTATGCAACTTGCAGATTCTCTGCAAACTAGTTATTTGAAACAATCATTGATTATGTCTGATTGATTCCTTCAAAATACAGTTTGAGTTTTTTTTCTATGACCTCAGAGGATTTCTATACAATTATTTGTACTTTTCAGAATGATTCCTTCAACGCAAAATACAGTATGATTGGGAGCTAATACGCTAAATAGCCATTTTCAGGTAATAGGCTATATCCGTAAGCTTGCCACGAAGATACTGATCCAAGGAATCATTGGTCATCTTCCACAGGACTGTCATAGAATCATATGTAATAGCAAATACATTTTAATTTTCAGAAATATTGTGAATGTGTGTCATTTTATATGTGGAGAATCATATGCAATAGCAAATACATTTTAATTTTCAAAAATATTTATGTAACTATTTTTTTACTATTACGCCCCCCCCCCTCTTCCCCCCTCCCCCATGCCATATTGAGATAATAAACATCTTATGATAAGAGGAATTCTTCTTGTTGCAAAGTTACTTTTTTGGTTGCAACAGGAGGAGTTCTTCTTGATTCAATGTATCTTTACGCCAAGCTGATATTCCTCCATCCTCAGGAGGAAATCCTCTGGGCCCTATTTTTAAAAGAATATCCTCCTATGACAGGCGGATCTGCGTTGTTACAGGAGGATAGTTTTCTGAGTGTAGAAGAAAAAAGCTTTAATTTGAGCTATCAAACATTGAAAACGCATTACTGGATGAAAAGTTTTAAGCATTTGCAAAAAGGGAAAAATCTCTGGATTTGCCAAAATCGAGTGATTTCATGGAAAAAAGCGAAATTTGTTAGCGAAACCTTATGTACCTTCCGATCCAATCGACCGATTTCAAAGCTTAATAGCTTAAATTGAAGCTCATATCGTCTACTTTTTTTTAGGTTATCTGAATTTTAAGGTTCTCATGCGATATGCTATATATATATGCTTCTCAAAATCAGTAAAAACTATCAACTTGAGAAGCATATATATAGTTCATGACATAAGAAACTTTTGATTCTGATAAACTAGAATGAAAGTAGAAGAAAAGAGTTTTAATTTGAGATATTAAACTTTGAAAACTATGGGTTGAATCGCTAACCATGAAGTTCTAAATAAAAAAAGAAAAACGATTATTTTAACAAGTTTTTTCATGTAAGCACTCGACAAAATCCCTAGATTTTTCCGTTTCTTGAAATTATTCTCAATTTTGATCTAGTCGTGCGTTTTCGACGTTTGATAGCTCAAAGCTATTTTCTTCTATATTTCTAACAGTTGGTCCAAATTGTTTTATAATATACAGTGTGCTGTTTATATACTTTCAAAAAATGATCTACTTGAGAAGCATATATACAGCTCAGTACATTAAAAATTTTTAATTTAGACTTATTGGTAGAAAGGTATAAGGAAAGAGCTTTAATTTAAGCTATCAACCGTTCAAAACGAATGCCTAGATTAAAAGTTAAGAGGATTTAAAGAAAATAGCGTAAAGTTGGCTATTTTCGTAAGCGGCTGAAACAGAGTTCGTTGTCTTCAAATGTGCTTATCTTTTGATCAGTGCATCCAATCCAGACAAAAAAATATGCGAATTTAAGGTCTTTTAGTGTACTTTAAGTTTGTGTATATGAAAAAAATCCAAAAAATTGTAATACTGTAGATAACGCCCTTTCTTTCATTTTCAAAGCAAAACTGGCGGTAATTTTTTTTCAGATTTTCGCCTGTAGCTCTTTGTTGGTATAGGGTTTCAACTAGACACATTAACAGTTTATTGTTTGAAATGAGCTACCAAACAAAACTAACATGGTCCGATAGGTGTGCTCTCAAAAATAAAAAAGTGTAACTTTTGGACCGAGTTGTGTGCCACTTTCTGGTAGATTTCCACATAAATAAGATTTCCGATATTTTCGGAAAATTCGAAATTTTCCTTTTTGCACGTTAATAAATCCTTGGGTGCATTAGCATTTTCATTAAAGTTTCAATGAATAATTCCCTGCAGCTACTTTGAATTTGAAAAATACTCCCCTTGAATGCATAATAACGAACCGCGAAAAGTTCTAAACGACTTATTAATAAGTGTAAACATCAGCATCTGCAGCTATCAATTTGCAATCTAGACGAAATAAGATGAATAATCAATTTCTTTTTTTTTTTCTAATAATTTTCAATGCTATATCTGATAATTAATAAAATAGATATGATTATAATAAATTACCTTTTAATATAGCTGTTTCTAATGTTCGATGTTGATGGAATGGAAAAATACGAATCTAATCATCGCTTCGAGCCAATTCTTTATTATTGCCGACTTTTCGAGCACAGTGAGGTTCCTCTTCGGGGCTGTACAATGTTAATAATAAAATTTTATGTAATTTAAATTGACCGACAAAATTTTTGGCTCGAAGCGATGATTAAATTCATATTTTTTCATAATAAATGCGACTATCGACTAATTCCACTGGTAAGCAATTTTTCTACATGCTTCTTATGATTATAGTTCCCACATAAATGTAGGAATTTCGAGTTGAAAAATTATTCTGAAATAACTATTGAACATACATTGTTTCATTTCTACATGTGTATTGACAAAAAAGTTCCTGTTCAGCTATCAAAATTGACTACAAAATTTTAAGACTCAGTTTTCGCGATAACGCGATTGCGCCGTGCTCTGGCGTTTCCAACACCTCCAACTATTTTTCCAGAATTATCCGTTCACCAAAATAATGTCACAGTCGTCGAATCGCAATAATTATCCCATCGCAGCGCCACGCATCGAGAGACTGCGCTGCGTTTGCGCGCGCAGGAATCCAGGACATGCGCCCGCAATGTCGCACGCAACGCATCTCTCCCTCTACATCCCCCTCGAGTGGGCGAGAGAGAGAGAGAGAGGGGGGTGGGGGGGAGGGGGTACTGGCGTTCGCCGCTCGTCTTTAGTCGCTTCTGGACGCTTCGCACGTCCGCTCGTGCGCGCGCGGTCGTCGCCGCCGAGAGGGAAGCTTTCACTTTTTTCCAGTCGCACTGCCCGCGGTGACAGTATATTAGAGTGCACGATCCCTTGCCGGCTGTGCGCGAAGTGTGGACAGAAGCATCGTAAACGGCGAGTCGACGCGCGCTTACCGCACGAGCAATCGATGGCCGATATCGAAAGCTCGACTATAATCATCGATCAAGCTTCGGAAGCTTAATGAGCTGGGCTTCGCTGGCGGCAAATGATGTAATCGTCAATTAGAAGTTGGCGGACGTGCGTAAAGCCCACCTCGCGCCACGTGGCGGCCTGACCCGAGCTCGCGTCGACTATTGCGCTCGTCATTATTCGTTCGCCCTCCGACAAAAGCTCGCGGCTAACGAGACGGCAGCTCTGTGAGTGGCGTGTGGGTATTGCACGTACGTACACTGGTGCGCGAACTTTTCCGCGGCTGCGTGGGCCTGGCAATTGTTCGGAGCCGATCAGCCGAGACTGTTGACCCGGAGAGTATGATGCAGTGTCGAGCTTGCGAGAGTGCCATGCAATTTTACGGCTGATTATCTGTTTTCGACTGAAGGGGAGTCGGTGCGCGCGCGGATACCTATTGCAATCGCTCGACCATTCATCAACCCTGTGCGGGCTGTGCGCGGCTCCGAGTTTTCTCTTCCCTCCGGCTGAATTGAGTAATTTTTCGTATTGCCGGCTTTTTTGTTCTTCTTCTTTTTTTGAGAGTAGCAAATCGTTTGCGATACATCATTCTTCGCTCGTTCGACAACGTAACTTTTTACTCGGATATAGATTGGTTCGTTTCGCTGCTGGACGTCGAGACTACGATCTTTCGAATAGACTTTACTGAAAATAGAACTGCGTGAAACAATGATCAAGGATGATACTCGTTTAATTTAAAACGACTATGGAGCCGCGAGATATTTTTATATAAATGATATCTGCTCGAAACTGAGCTTTCGCCGTGTGCTTTATTGTGGAGAATAGTGAGTATTATGAAAAGTAACGCACTGTTAAAGGCAAAGTTGATGAAACGTGCACTTGTTCACTGTGTTCAGTGAACTTATTTGCTAGCATTGAAATCTCAAAATCCGTGAGCGCAAATCAATCAATAATACAATATCCACAAGTCGATCAATCTTTTATACGGAAAACTTGTAGTCGACTTGAGATTAACGCGTCGTCTCCAGTGGTAATCGACTCCGCACTGGCAGAACCATAACTCATTCGGCAAGCTCTCGTGGAAAATTTAATATTCATACAGAATCTCAGCGTTTGCAGTAGCGCGTACTCGCTAGTCCCGTGAGCCAAGAAAATCAAAGAATGGGGACTCGCAGGAGTGTTTGGACGACGCTTGCAACGGTGCTCCTGACCTACTGGTCAGTCGTGAAGCCGGCATCAGCTGGCAGTTGTGGCGCGGCCAAACTTTGCTGTCAGGGTCGAGACTCCGGTTGTGTTATTCAAAAAGCATCGCCGAACGCGATAATCGAGAGTCCGCGAGATAAGCCCTGCTACTGCGATCACGCGTGTCTCAGGCTCGGAGATTGCTGCGACGACTTCAATGAGACTTGCGCAGGTAGGAGTGCGAGAGGCTAGTCAATGTGGAGGAAGTTTTTGAGTTAAACTTTTTTGCTTACTTCATTTGTGTGGATAAATATCTCGCGTATTATTTTCAGATAGCAAAATACGTGCACCGATTTTTGAAGGCGGTGTAACGTTACTTTTTAAAGAAACTACGAGTTAATTGTATCCAAGTTTTTCCTTCAGTACTCAAATAACTTTGATGGAACGCGATTTTTAATTTCAAAACCAGGGGTTAAAACGATGAGCGCGTAAGTAGAAAAAGCTTAGAAAATATTCGTGTGAATTCAATTAAATTTAATAGCCTTTTCCTTCCATTTGAAATTACGATCAAGTGAGCACACTATTTTTTTATAATAAAAAATTTCACGTTGATCACAAAGCTCTCTTTCGTCGAGTCTCATTGAAAACTTTCTCAATCAGCCTTCTTGGCAAAGAAAAATTAAATTCTACCAATTCGTTAATACGAAATTTGCGTCAAATTAAGTTATAGATCTTGAAAGGGGTAATAAAAAGATGGAATTGCTAATAAAAGAATTTAAATACTACCGTCAATACCTGACTTATATTTTCAACATAATTTAAGCCGCTTTACTTCAATTATTATTTTATTGCAGAAAAACGTTATTTCAGTATATTTTAAAATTTAAGATGCACTTAGATCAATTAAGTGTAGATTAATATTCTATCATCATCGGCTTTTTGCAAAATTTTCGACTTTTGTAACCAACTTATAATGTAATATACTTACTGTTATATAAACTTATAATGAAAAGTTTAAAAGACTTTAAGCAATCCAAAAACCGAAATAATGTATCAAAAATTTTACAATTTTGTGAATGAGAACATATTTACACAAATGCATAAGAATACGGTTTTATAATACAAAATTTAGGAAACCGCAAAAAATCTATCTCAAACATCGCATGAATATATTGACAAAAATGTACTAAAAACAGAATAATACAGTATCTGTGATTGAAAGTCTATTCTAAAAAATTAAAAGTAACATATGTCTATCAATTTTTTACACTGACATTATCAGTCCAAGTCCTTTGTTACATTCTGCTGAATATTCATTTCATTTTCCATTCGATAAGTCATAACTTCAAGATAGATGAGAATGAAGTACAATAGTGTAAAATGTAGCATTTTGACACACACGCACGCTAACGTCATACGACTCAAACGTCACATCACATCAGAACATCGTTTTTTACAAGGCCTCCTCCCTACGACGCAGCAAAAAACTCAAAACTGCATGGAAATCATATGCAGCACTGAATGTGTCCTGAAACCAAAAAATCGCTTTACATCCGAAGGGGAGCGAGAATTCGCTTACCCCAGTTATGAAAGCGTCGTTCCAGCTCGACCCAAGCGAGCGCGTAAAAAGCAACGTCCGATCGATCTTTTCCCTCCCCCTCCGCTCCCTCTACGAAAATCCAAAGCGAAAAACGATCGCACACAAAAGACGATCCCGCGTACGTTGCGCATAGAGAGCGAAAAAAGGCCGCGCTACGGCCTACATTAGCGATTTTTTCCTCGCCGCGGCAACGTACAACGGCTGAAATAAGTAGTGGCACACAGGGATTTCTGCGATTTATTCTCCCCGCGTCCGGAGAGAATCCCCCCCCCCCCCAACGCCGGAAAATAGAGAAAAGAGTTTATTTATGGAGGTCGTCGAGTGGCCGTTGGGTCTCCCCAGCGACAGCGAGAGAGAGAGAAAGAGAGTGCGGGATCAGCACGAAATATTCGCGCGAGTTGAGCTGTTGAGAGGCAGTGTTTTCTTCGGGCTTTCTTCCTTTTTGTTTTCCTCCCTCTCGCGTCTCGAACCGAGCGAGAAAAGGGAGCAACTGTCGCTAAATCATGTGTCGTGTCTTCCTCTCACGCGTATACACAAGGCCTGATGGGTTGCATGGCTCGGCTACATACGCGCGAGTTTATGGAAATTTCATTCTCGATCGTTGTAAGACTTGGAAAAGCGCAGCTCAAGTGTCGTTCTGCTGACGATTTATCTCGCGCGCGACGCATAAAGCGTTCGCTTCTTCCTCCCCCCCCCCTGTCCCGCTCCCCATCTCGAGAGTAAGCCCCCTCGACGCCGAGCGTGTTACATCGGGTAATGACGCAAATCGGCCAGTATAGTCCGTCAAAGCGCTATCTAAAATAATGATCTCCTCGTCCAATTAAAATAGGCGTACCTTTAGAGCTCATCCCATTTCGCATTTCGAGCTTGGTGCACGCGCCCAAGAGCTCCTCGTAAAAAAAGCTCTTTTTCTCCCTCGGCATCTCGTCGCGTAAAAAAAAGGCTGCTCGCCTCTCTCTCTCTCTCTCTCTCGCCCTGGCACGCGCCTAAAACGTCGGATCGGATTCGCGCGGTGCGAGGGCGCGTGCGCTCACCCAACATTTGTATATAACGGCTTTGATATCAGTTTTCAGTGCCGCGAGCCATTTCCATTTTGCGCTAGCGCGTCAAAATTACATTAATTCTCACGAGCGGCCGTAACGGGCCGTATAACCTCCTGCGCAACTACTATATACTGCGCGCTGCGTAGTAAGTATTTTATTTTACTGTAAACCCCCGCCCACACGAGAGCGGAAATAAACAATCTTATGGGACGTTATGCGCCTCGGGTCTTACAGCTGTAAAAAACTTTATATGCAAAAGCTCTCTGCCCTTCCGACCACCCGCTCATCCGCCTCCACCCCCCGCCTCATAAGGGCTTTATTGAAATATCTCGTATGAGTGTACACAGTGTGTATACTTTACATTGTTAAGGGACGAATGTAGTTAAGCATAGCCGGCGAGGAAGTAAATAAATCTCGCGCGGAGGGACGAGCGCAAGCGGAGATGAGGGAAAAGTTAGCGGGCGTACCTATACATATAGATTGTGTGTTGCATGAGCGCGAGTTTGCGCGTGGAAAAAGAAAGCTGCTAATGTCCGACAACGACGTGTGGTCTTCCATTAACGCGGCAAGTTTCGGGCTGAGCCAACACACACGCACGCTATAGACGCCACAACCCTTTTGCACTCGACTCCCTCGAGTTGTTGAGCTTTTTCTTCGCGCGCGCTGGGAGTGAAGAGGTGTTACACATGGCAGAGAAGGAAAGTGATTAGTCGGGGGAAACAAGTTTACGCCGGCGAGGAAAATATCTCACGCGCGAAGCCGGTAATTAATGAAATGAAAGCTCTGCCGTGGACGAGAAAGCTCTCTCGACTTTAGAAAAACTGCTCGATCGCCCTTAAACGAGAGGGGAAGGATGAATGGGGAGGGAGCTTCGAGGGCAACCGGATATAGCTTTCAAAGAGAAAATTTCAAATGCCTGTTAATTTATGCAAATGAATGCTTAATTTAAGCTCGACAAACTCGTCGCACGTGGAGCTTCAATGCAATTTTTCACCGTCCGTGTGTTTCAGGAGTGACGAATGGGGTTCCGAGGGCCTAATATTTTTTTTAAGTCTAGGCTTTTTAATTTAACTAATGAAGAGATTTTTCAGCCAACAAAATGTATGATACACAGCTGAGCCGAAGTAAAGAATTTGATACTTTGCGATAAAACTTTTTTAATCAGAATTTCTTTTTTCATGCGCCTGAATGGTAGCAATCTAAATGTTTTAATATAAATCTCAGTTCTTTGAACTCAATAAAAAATCTATGACTTGTACCATGTATGACATCAAAGCTCTTCAATATTTATAAGGCTTAAATTAAGTACACTTATATATCGCTCTTTTAGTAATAAATAAAATTATTACATCAAAATTTATTTATAAATGATAGGTTTCTTAACAGACCGGGCTCACTAGTTTTTGTCAATATTTGATGAAACAACTCATTTTTACAAAAAACACCAAATTACAAACATTCAAGAAATATAATTCAGCATTAAAAAAAATTGAAACTAAGTTATTTTATTTTCAGCTTTTATTTTGGTTTTTGAAATAAAAAAAAAAAAAAAAAAAAGAAGCAAATAAATTCAAAAAGTAGACAACTTTTGAATAATACTGAGAAAAATCCGTGGAAAGCTGACTTGAAACCTTGTAAATTGTATAAATAACATAATTATATCAAAGAAAAATATCCACTTAAAATCCAAACTCTTCTGGAGAAACATAGAGAAAAACAAATATAATTCTTCAAAGATTCGCCTTTGCCATCGAGAGTTTATTTATATGCATGAACTTTCAGCGCACATATAGGTATAATAGCAATGCTAGTCGTGGTCATCCTTCTTTGCATGAACAATTTCCTCTGCACGTCGACGACCGAGTTCAAAATGAAAGCCTTCGCTCTCCCTCCCCCTCCCCCTCTCATTCTCTGCCGTTGAAAATTCAATGTCAATTCACGCACGCACATGAGGGAATAGCCGACGTTTTGCGTAAAATTTGCATTAACAAAATTTTCTTCGCGCGTCATCTCAAATTTTTCAATTTTTCAATCCCCCGCCCCATCTACGAGACAATATGAAAACAAAGCGCTTCGCTTCGCGACTGCGAAAATACCATAATATTTCGTGCACACACGCGGCGAAATAGCCGCGCGTCTACTCTCGGCGCTCGGCCTGTTCATCTCACTGAATTCGCTTAAAACTTTATCGTCTGTGAATTAGCGTTCGCGTGTACACGACAAAGCCTTATCAAGTGCAGCTTCGAGCACGCTTATCCCCCGTCCCACTGCCAGTCGCACAAGTCTTTATGCACTGCACAGAGAAAGAGAGTGGGGCAAGGGAGTGTGGTAGTGGGGAACCGAGAGTGTCGTGGAGGGGGAAAGCTTTGCTCTTTGCTGAGGGTCACAAAGGTCCAAGCGATATATATAGACTGCACCAGTCGGTGGAATGAATCGAGCTTTCGGTGTAATTAGAAACACGCACCTGCCCCCTCTCCCTATCACTCTCCTCCCCTCGTATAGAGAAAATTAATGACCCGAGTGTGTATGTGTGTGGTTTTTACGCGGAGCCGTGGGTGCTGGAGCGTTAATTGCGGGATAAAGGGGGATCGAGCTTTTCCTTGCGGGATTGTTCGGGAGAGCTTTAATGGATGAGGACGTTTCTTTATTGATTCTATGATGAACGGATATTTTTCGTGATATTCCACGTAAAGATCGTCGGGGGATGTGCCTAACTGGCCGAATCTCAAAGCTCAAGTTGTCCACTGTAATATCATTCAAGATTTACTGCCGCAGAGATAGAGAGATAGCTATACGTTCTTGTATGTCTTGAGAGAAATTCGACAAGTAGAGACAGAGCAGCGAAAGCTCTTTAGAGACCCGCATAGAGACAGGATATCGTTTTCATCGAGGAAGATCTTCCCCCGGAGAAAGCACTAACGCTGAGAACTAAAGGCCGCAATATCCGCGGCTTTGTAATAACGTTTATCTCAAAAAGCATCGATTAACGCGAGTAGTCTTCTCTGTACTAATAAAATAGTCAATTTTAGAAGCGTCGTAAAATCATGATGATAAAAACGGGTATGTCTCGTCAATATGTAAACAGCTTTTGTGAAAAATGTCCGTATGAATGCTATGTGCGCGCAATTGGAAAAATATCATTTTTATTTTGATGAGGCATTTTTGTTTTATAGCAAAAGAGTATAAAAACAGCTGCCCCTTTCACGTTGAAATGTTTTGGATAGCCTTCGCCGTTTTTTGTTACGCGACAGAAAGTGTCTTTTTTTAGACGTCATAACACGAAAACTAAACTTGGAAATATTTTCCAAAATTCATATTGACAGTATATTATGCGAATTATTTGCCATATAAATTTTAAGAAAATTTTAATTTAATTTATGAAGCAAAGCCCGCGATATTATCAACGGTAAAGAAACTTTTTACGTGACGCGGTAACCAATAAAAATGTAAATCTATATGTTATGATGATGCGACATTGAATAAACAATATAAAATAAACTAATCTTTTTCTGTAGAAGACGATAACATTGAGTAAAGAAGCATTAATTAATTTAGCTTACAAGAAGCGGACTTGGTTTGGGGGGAAAAGAGATCTTGGCCAGAGTCGGGGAATTATCTTCTTGTATACATAATAGCAGTAAAACCCAACGCATGTAGTTTTATTTTTTACGCACATTTTAAGCAGATTCCATGTTCTCGATAATATTATTAGGATATCTGTACATATTTGTTTAGCATACACACACACACACACACACACACACACACACAGACACATACACACACACACACATATATATATATATTATGTGCTTTACTACTTTTTTTCCTTATTCAAAAATTATGAAACATTATTCTACAAATTGCCAAAATACTTCATAAATTTTTCCAAATTTTCTTTTCATCAAGTGCTTTCGAGTTGAATAGAATCAAAATTCTTAAAATTAGTGTTTTCTTACAACTTTTTCCAATTTTCGTTATTTTGTAGTTCCATAGGGGAACATTTTTCTTCATGAACGCACAAAATTATTTTAGAAAATTTTTTCTAATTAAAAAAAATTTAACTTGCAAAAGTGAGAGTTTGTTCTAAACTCCTGCAACCAAAAATTTATGGAATTGCTTTCCCACAGTGCCTGTAAAATTCCAAAATGTGTCTCGACCATTTTCTAATGTAAAAAATGCATCTACTTTTAAAAAAGTAGTAAAGAAAGATAAAACCAAGCTAAAAATTAAATATTAAGTGACATTTAAAGTGCCATTCTCGGAAATGAAAGTGAGTCTATTGATTAAAATAAATCATAATTTTGTTTCAATTAATTTTGGGACATTTGTTTATAAATACAATCATATTTTATTTATTTAATATCTAATCCTTAAATTGATTTCATATACTAATATTTTCGGTATCAACTTTTAATAAACTTGAAAATGTAACATTTATTTTTTCCTTTGCTTATCCTTAATATTTTGATCTCGTGACAAAATTATCAACTACATTTCTTAGATATACTTGCATACAACTTAATATTTATTAAAGATGTCAACTGCTGTTTATGACCAGCATTTTATTTGTTTTAGTCGATTGGCAGTTGTAGCGAACATAACTTTTTGCAATCTTGAATTTCGAAGCCGAGTGTTATACACAACCTGTAAACTTCAACGTATGCCAGTGATATAGGTATCGATATTCCATAAACCGTAGATCTGCATTCAATAGAAATTGAAACAGAGCTTTTCAAAAAACTTTAGACCTTTCGTACCTCAAAGAGATTGATGACTCCAGTACAACGAATGTTTTGAATATTAATAGTTGCTAAATTGAAATTTTCACTCTACCTTAAAGAGTAAGGTACGGGCAACTTATGACAACTAAGAAAAAAATTAAATTTTTGTACTCAACACAACTGAGAAAAAATGCACGCTTGTAACCGCGGTACCGAAAAAAGGCCTGGATGGCAACGATAAATTAGTTTGAACAAAGCCACGTGCCAATATCTCGACAGCCAGTTTTACGTGCACAACAACGAAAGCTTCCTTTCACCATAAAAATTCTATTTCTCTGCTGCCCAAGCTTCTGCCTACGCACATTGAATTTTTCATTGCCCAGTGTCCGACTGCAGCGTCAGCGAGTGGAGTGAGTGGTCCGAGTGCGACAACAAGTGCGGCCTGGGGCTGCAGACGAGGCGACGTTACATTGTCCGAGCGGAGCGTAACGGCGGTAAAGCCTGTCCCACGACTCTGGAGCAAAGCCTGACCTGTCAGAACTACGGCTCCTGTCGACGACGCGCTCGTCACTTTCAACTGGAAGGTACGTACGTCCATTGTCTTTGGGAGAATCTCTGTTTAAGGTGTAACGAGTACAAAGGGATTTTTCTCCTTTATTTGCCCGAGAGTTGCTTTGAAGAACGGAATCGCGGTGCAGAGAGGCTGATGGTACAGTGGACTTGAATTTTTTTCTGAATTTTCAAGTTATGCGAATGTCGCGACATATCGTTATCGATTTGTTAAAAATAAAACTTGGCTTTTACGGAATAATCGAGCATGTTGTTATAATTTAAAATAATGATGTCATTTTAAGTGGCAATAATTGCACGTATAATAATAAATTATAACTTTAAATGCTGTTATTACGGTTTGAATAATAATGAACTTGTACTGAAATGAACGTTAATGCTTTTATTTGCGGGATAATTACAGATAAAAAATTGAGTAAAGTAGTATAAATAATGTATATAGCTAGAATGAAACCTTCTCTATAGGGAAATCAGATTTACTTGGCGTTGTGAAGTTTACTTAGTAGATAGATTTCCTTGCAATCCCACGGTTGTCGAGAACGTCGAAGAGGTTCGAAGAGAGTCAAAGAGGACTTCAACCCCTCAAATGAAAAATAACGCAAAAATATGTTAACCCTCTTTTCAAAATCTCTGTAATTTCAAGATGAACCAACAATCATCGAGCTTTGCATCGTACAATATACATTTGAATAAACGGGTGCGGAAAGTGGTTATTTAGATCATATAAAGTTTTACACTCTGGCAAAGCGAGTGAGAAAAGTTACATGCGAGCTAAAAAATCTTCTGACGCGTCAGTATCGAAGCGTATTTTATGACACGAGAAAATTATCTATTTTCACTCTCCCAGCGCGGCGCGCGAATAAAACCGCGTATAACGAGACACCGACATAATTGAAGAAGTCCTCGTAACTTTTGATTTCACTCGATATATTCTTTTCATAAAAGCTCTAATAAACCAAGCGCATCACTGCGTGTTGCTGCGAAATAAAGCTCGGAACCAAACGAAACTATCCTTCTTCCATATCACCGGCATTATTAAATTTCTTGGAAAGCCATCCCGGGAGTTGCAGAAAACAATACCCCAGGAACTTTATCCTTTCCTGCTCTCTCCGGCTCTTATATATGCGTAATCCAAACTTTCTCCTCGACGCTGGCCGCCCCGATATACGCGCAGTCGACTGTCTATCACGACGTCCAATTAATTACGCAAATTCTGTAACGAAGCTGCCTCGAATTTTCCAGAGCTCGAGCCGCACGCAGCGAACCTCTCGGCGGCGGACAACAGCCAGGCAACTTCGAGCTCGAACTTCGTCCCGCAAATTAGCAGGGGGTAAGTTCGCACGACACTCTATACAATTTTCTCCGGTTCGTGTTTACCTGTCCGGTGGACTTGGCGTCTTCCGCGGGGCTCCGGTTTACCGAAGCTGTCGACCACCTTTAATTAATTGGATGATCGATCGCCAGCAGCTCTCTTGAAAGCTGCAAAAGGCGTGCGATGGACTTTGAAGTTCGCAGACTCGTTGAAAAATTTCTTGCGAGCGTCGCACACGCGCGTTTTGTTATTCGAGCCGGAGGCTCCTGCTGCACTCGAGAAAATCAACAAGCGTAAATGCATCTGAGAAGTAGCAAATGTACGGGTACCGCTAACGCCAACGTCGATGCTATCGGGCGTTTACAAACGGTTGGCTATTGTTTCGCTTCACTGAGATCGCGTTACCGCAGCTGCAGCTTCGCTTTGTACGTGCTCGTACATCAACCTGTTAATATTTAACATATTGTAAGCGTGCAAAAATCGATCGGAGCCAAGCATTTACACGCTGGCAATTAAAATTGCAATAACGTTGCGTGAGGAAGTCGGAATGCCTGCTAATTCGGTCAACCAAAATTTTATGCCAGATTATGGACTTCATTTGCTGTTTTGCTTTTAAATGTTAGAGTGACGCGATGGTGCTGTTAGTATGTTCACTGACAAGTGATAAATTTAGTTTCATGCATATAAGAGTAAAGCATTTTATATGTGCAATATGAATTAATGTTCACTAGTGTATAAAAGTTTGCAAAACGATCAGGCAATTTAATACTTTTCAATGTATATTTGATACCTGAAAAGCGCTATTATACGCTCAGTAAGAACATACGTGTGAACATTTAGCTGTCGATCAAATTTGATCAAATTAGTTATTTTATGTTCAGGTCATCTCGCTGCATTTAATTTTCTTCCGGATTTTCCGATGCCCTGTATTAACTTTTAAACTTAAACTTGAATGGACAAAAATTACGGTATTTCATGTTAGAAGAGATCTATTTATTAATAGATCTGACTCTGTATTTTAATTTCATAAGAATAGTTAAAATGCTACGAGTACATAGTTTTTATTTATACATTGAACTGGTGTGGCGAAGTGAGGACAATTAATTAGAATCTGAATCTACAATTCGTGTGATCTCATAAAGTTACAAGCGAGGTAATTAAAAAATATAATTAACCAAAAACAAGGGAAGGGCTAAGGTTTATACTCTACAAAAACCTATGAAGAACATTAACAATAACGTGTGTACGTTTGCAGCCAGCATGCATGTAGTATTATAAAAACCATGAAACGTGTTTTCTTATGTTTTGTACAGAAAACGCTCCACTACAATTTGAGCCAGATGCATATTTCGAGAATCCTCGTGAATAGAAATCCGAAATCTATTGAATTTTTTCAAATCAAAATCAAATAATGTTGACGCTAAATTAACGTAGTTATTAAATTGACTGCATTAAAGAGTGGTTTTGTCATTTTTTAAATCCTGAAATAACTTTTTGGTCAAACAGGACCAATTTCAAAATAGTAACTGGTAATTACGGAATGAATGATAAAGTTCTTACGCCTACAGTTTATCAGGAAATCCCGGTAAGAACGCGGCGAAACAGGCGAAATGGCAGTGCACCGCGTATAATCAGCTTCTCCTCGGTAAGTCGTCAATCGAGAAGATGGAGGTATCCCGTCAACGTCCCGGTAACGGGTCCATTACTCGCTCCGGAAGTGCTATTGCATTCGCTATACGACGACAGCTCAATTGTGTCTTGTCCGCACGTGTACTTTTACTGGCGCTCAACCCGCAACACGAGTGATTACAATCAAATCAGTAAAACAGACATAACCGGGTAGTAATGAGATTAATAATGTGAGCAGAAATGAGCACTAGAAGCGAAGCGAGGCCAAAGCCGCGCAGAATATAAAGCCCGCTCACACTCGTGCATTATCTCCGAGCAACATATATTTAAACAGTCGTTAAGAGGCTAAAGAATCAAACCGCGCTATGCCACGCAAATTATAACTTGAGGGTGTATAAATTACGAGCACATTTATTCGTCCAGAGAATCTTTCAAAATTAATCTGAGGCTTTTAACGACTACAGGATAAGCTGTGTAGAATCTCACTTTTGCTTGATTTTCTGAGAGCCTACAGTGTGAATACCTAACTTCAGAAAAGTTAAAAACTGAAAGTAAACTCAATTATATTTAAATGTAAATACGCACTTAACTTTATATTTCGACTCTGAGCATATTGGTATTAGAGAAATTTAGTATAGTATAAATTATTGATTATCGATAATTGATAATTCATTATCGATAGATCGAATCGACACTTAACTGTATAAGTGACGGTTGAATATTATCGTTTATGTTTTATTTCAATGTCATTTTTTACATAATTTGTATGTACACAAATGTAAAAGTCTCTAATACAGTAACATCACACACTTATTTTATTTCTCGTGGGTAAAACTTTCATGCGACACCCTAACGTCAGTAACCTACAGCATATACCACACGAAAAAAAAGAAAATCATGGTTTATTTGTAGTTTCTTTTTTATTTATTATGTGTGCGTGTCCTCATATTTCTTCGTTTATCCATTTTATTTTCAAATGAAACAAAATACTACAAAAATCATCAACTTTTTAAATTAATTGCAAAAAATATACATAAATGCTTGGAAACTGGCGTTAAAACTAAAATACTAAATAATATCTTGAAGAAATACGAAAATGTCAAAGGCGCTATGAACGGCTGATCAAATTCGGCCATATCTACTTACGACAGCATCGCTCTGCGAAATAATTCTTTCCTTCGTCTAACCTAAGTAATTTCTCGTGTACTTGAGTAGAAACAACGACAAGGTATTTCTAAAATTTTGAGCACAGATAATTACATTTGCAGCTTTTAAAATTTCAATTTTTGTTAAATTTTATAGAAAGTTATAAAGGTACATGGTTAAATGTAAACTTATACATGCAACTGAATAACGTAAATTTAATAATATAAACATAATAACGCAGAATGAATAATGTAAACTTACAAGTGAACGTATTACCTCATTTCTTTGACATTTCATTCTTGGGGAACAAACGAGAAATAAAATATATGGCAATTTGAGAAGCGCCACGTAGTACAACAGAGCCTGCGCTTAACGAACTTCTCGTCGGACTTGGACCGGGTCAGATTTGTCGGGGTTTCGTTACCGTGACTACACGCTGACTATGCGCTGTATCGGGATTAATGTGGCGTTTCCAACAATATTCCAAGTAGCTGCAGAGGAGAGCCCAGAGCCATACAGCATACACTTGGCCAATTACTCCGCGACAGGCGAGGCTATAATCGCGTTAGTTTGTTAATGAGGTGGAGATTTCCAGTGTAGTTCTGCGAAAGCCCTGAGTGATACGCCGAGCGATGCGAGCAATATCGATTGGAAAAAGAAGCCCTTGGCGCACCCGCCCATTCACTCACACTCACACACACATAGAAGATGGGAAAACTTTTCAGTCGAGCGCAACGAGTTGCTGAAACAATAGCGAGAGATTGTCGTCTGGGACAATTTTCGGTATCGGGGCTGTACACGTAGAGATTCGCTCTGCGGTTTATTCACGCGAAACTAAGGCAAGTGACGGAATCGAGTCGCGCCGTATATGGCCATCGTTGCGCATGAATATAATGGGGCTTCGGTGTATGTAGAGGGATTCGCTGTAGTAGGCTTATAGCTATATGCGCTTCAGACAACTTTTCTGAGACGCGATATGCTATAGAACGCCGCCGAGCATTCATGATAGAAAGTTCGATGTAACGGTGTACACAAGTATTCCGAAGCACTTCGACGCTGGGACATATTTTATTTTTCATCATTTTATGCGGCCAATGAAGCGAAAGACGGTTGAAAAGTATAATGATAAAATAGTGCATAAAATCTTGTGGATTTTAAAATTAGCGAAACCTTTGAGGCAGCTATCATAATCATAATCTTCAAATGCGGTCTGATATAAAATTTATGAATAGTACAGTATCAAAGACAATAAAATTCGAGTAAACAATATAACTATTGACACGCAGTAAAATTTTATAACATTTATAATTAAATTAATTTTTGGAGAATAGATATTTTAACCAAAAATTTTTACTTCTTTTAAAAATTTTCCAAATATAATACATAGAGAAAGGATTGATAAAACTATCTTATTCAAGCACCTTAATTATTGAAGCAAAAAATTTTTTTGGTGTCGGTGGAGTCCCAAAGTAAACAAATAATCACTGTTTTGAAATTTCATCAGATTTACAGGAGTGTTTTGTCCTTTGAAGTAACATCCACTCAACGCGTACATATGCGCAGATACATAATCGAGAAACAAAACATTCGAAAGAAAATCGCAGAAATATTGTCACATCCCTTGAAGCTCGTCCCCTGGAAATATAAAGCCCACAGCTTCAAACATTGGCTTTTTCTCTTGTTTGTCCGCTCGCTCGGAAGCGGCAGGCTCTCTCGAAATACGTTTTTTTTTTCATCGGAACCCTCACTCGGAAAGTTTGGAAACTGTACGTATAACTCGCATTGTATCACCTTCGTCCTCTAGACAGAACGACACATACGAGTCGTTAATTCAACCGAGCGCGAATTTTAACTTTTTTTTATGGCTCGCCTGGATATTTGATTCAGCTCAGTTTCTCTGCACGTCCTTTTTTCCTTGTTAGTGCTTCCGAGGAGAGAAAGAGAGAGAGAGAGAGAGAGAGAGAGAGAGAGAGAGAGAGAGAGCTTCGCGCGTTGGACTGCGGAAAGTGTCGAAGTTGCTAATTGAGCTGTTTTTATAATGAGCACTTAATCCGTGTGTCGTCGCCGGAAAAATGAAAATTTAGTACGAACACGTACTTCTCGACTACGGTGTTATAGGCACCTGGCCCTCTCATAAATTTAACTTTTTTTTTGTAACTTAATAATTCTCTTTTATCCCTACTTTGAAAATATGAGGTACTCTTAATTTTCATTGCAAGGATAATGTTAAAGACGTGTGTTCACAGTTAAAAATGATGTTAGTTATTGCATACTTTTTACTGAAATATACATACACCTCTAAGCTATACCAATTTAATGAACCTATATTTTGAAAGAATAGATTCAACTACAGTGAAAAAAATATACATAAAAGATGGTATATATTTTTTAATCTTCTAAAAGTTTCAAATATTTCGTGCATCTATCCTTTTGGGCAACGAAAAGTTCAAAGCTCTGCTCCGGTTTTATGTGATGAAAGCGAATTTTTTGATCAGCCGTTTTATTTTCAATGAAACAATAATTTAGTAAATCCTTGTTAATTTACGTCAAATCAATATAATAACAATAAAATTTATATGCGAATTTTCGTGGCATTACGAACAAAAGGCTCCAACTGATATCGACGCGTTATATCGATATCATCAAGAAGAATAAAATATAACAAATGCTACTATTGCTCGATCGTGATAGACAAGAAGAATGAATATAAAGCATCTCTTCGGGCTAGTACTTTAATTTTATGTCAGCAGACGTTTCGGACTCGTGAAGTCCCTTATTAAGGTTTATAAAAAATTGAGAAACTACATTTGTATAAAAAAACTGGCCACGACAAACCGTTCCGAATAACACTGAGAATATGGAAACAGCACATGTGTCCCAATATACACCTCCCAGGGGGGTGTGACCAACAAGACGAAAAAACGCACCCAGGAGCTCTCACTCCGACTGATGAAAGAATAAAAAACGATTAATTTGCATACTTAATTGATACAACAACAATTCGTAATATTCCTGTAAGCATAAAAAATGTTATTCGAAAATTTACATGGAAATTCGAGCATACATTTTTAGCAGTATGTATTCATGCAAAAATCATGGTTGAAATGGAATTAAAATACGTTTAAAACATTAAGAATCTAAATATAAAACGGTATGCTGCGCCTGCGAGACAATTATTTTCTTGCTCTTTAAAAAGCACACAGAATACCGGCAATTTTTAGTGTTTAGTTTCATGTGATAAAAATCATATATTATATACAATACTTGCAGCATAAAATACGATTTATTATTTTTTAAATTTTAATTAATTTTTTCTATTTTTTTAACAGATATAATTAATATTGTTCTCATTTTTCACAAACCAACAATTCCACGAATGTTTATTCATAGAATAAAAATAAATAAATGAGAAAAGCTTTTAATTTTGAAAAGAGGTTGATAAGCATGATCAATCATAAAAAAGTGATAATAATAAAAAAAAACACATCCAATCTGAACACAATTTTTCATTGAAGTTAGAGCTCTTCTGCTGTGAATTCACTCAATGGGTGCAATCACTTAACCGGCATTCTTTCAAAGATACTAAAAAAAGGCCTAGAAAAAACGAATAACACATAACATTCGTGCACATATACGCTATTGCAGCTCAACATTTCACATACGCTACATGGAAAAAAAAATATTTTCCTCAAACTCTTAAAAGTCAGCATTGCAATTTAAATTTGGATTTCCGTACGTGCAGTAGTCGAAAAACTTATTCCCAAAGCGCACCTCAGCAGCAAATCACACTAGCCGCAATATAATCACCGAGCCAGCTCGAGTTCACACCATACATTCAGAAGCGAAACAAGCGCTTCATAATCGTAAACGTCAAGCGAGCGAGCGAGCGAGAGAGAGAGAGAGAGAGAGAGAGAGAGAGAGAGAGAGAGACTGGGTAAGCTCGGGGGAGAGTTAGAGGGCCCCACATCGTCGAGGGAATTGCGGCGAAAGCCGATCGACGTATGCTTGATTAGTCGGATTGGAATAGCGGCCGGAGGACTTCGAACGAGACTAGACATATGTATATAAACGTACGGGCCGGCATCGATTAATGGTTTGCGAATCTCCGAGTGAGAAATTGGTCTGTGACCATCAGGTAGTTGTGTTAGTGTTGTAGGTTTATGGTCAATTGTCGGATATGACACGTAGATTTTCGTTCTATATTTAATTTCGTTTAATAATTAATTTTGAAAATATCTTAGTCTGTTTCGAGGTATCTTTTTGCAAGGAACGGGAAAAAATCTGATGGATTTAGCGCGAGAAAAGGCATAAAATTCGTTTTCCAATTAAAAATGAATGGGGCTGTATATTTAAAGCTGGGGATAAAAGGGTGTAGTTCGAAATAATCGTAAGCAGAGCAGCTTCATAAATGAGCTAAGTTTAGTCAAATTTGAGGTAATGAGTCTCATTCACGTAAAGTATTATAATGAGGATCATTCATCGGTGTTGAATTTTTAGGAGCGCGGGTAGGATCATCCTTGCGCGTAGTCTCGCCTATCAAATATCAAAGATATGAATGGTATTATCAGCCGGCCAGCTATAATGGTATTTCCCTCTAAACTCTAAATGTAAACCAATTCCTTTATGTTTAAGGCTTTTTCCATACTTTATGTATTCACATTTCACTTTCCATGTAGGATCGTGCCATAAACAGTGTCATGTCGCAATGTCTCATTAATTAAGATTATTAGCTACGTTTGTGGATTTAATTCCCCACGTAAAAAAGTCTGACAGAAAAAAATCTCGCTAAAGTATAGCTGAATGAAACGATCCCATACTTTTTATCCACTTTCCTTTTTTTCTCTTTTCACTCTTGATCACTATAGACTTTGTCGTATCATTTACCTTGGAAAATGTTATTATATTAATGAATATTTTGAAAATAGTAAAATGAAAAGAGTAATGAATAATTGGTTTTACAGGTACTGCACGGTCTTCACAATACTAAAGATCTCTCGAGGCTGCCGGAGAAAACTGGACTCATTTCACGAAGGTACAGTAGTCCTCGAAGCGTCATATTATTATACGTTACTCTGGAGACCGGTAGCGCGCGCAGCAGAGAGCCGTGAAAGAAAAAGAGAACGCTAATGCGAAACTGTCGCGAATTTTCACAATTTCGCGTTCACGATGGGAAGAAAATGGTAATGAAAAGGAGCATAAAGTCGCAGCCGGAAGGGGTTAAGCGCTCTCGAGTCGCGCTAGACAATGGCCTTTTACTGCTTCATACGCATTAGCGAGTTCGGCCCCCTTACCTATACCTATACCTCTCAAACTCATTTCAATCTTTCAATGCAAGTGTAAAAAAAACGCTGGCGCGCTATCCGTGACAGCTTCTGGCAATACCCTTAAACTCGTTCGACCGGAGATATAGTGGACTCGATAATTTTCGCAATAATTAACGGACGAGAGCGTGAACTGAAATTCCAAGGAACCATATCCTATTGAATGAGTTTACGAGCGACACTTGTCGCGTCGTCGATTTGCATATAGGCGCTTCTTGCGAGAGTCACAGAAGACGACGTCGACGACGACGGCGACGTTGCTGCTCATCACGTAGAGAAAGAGAGAGAGAGAGAATTACTGCAGCGCTGCGTGATGTGTCTCGGAGAAATTGGAAAGGCGACGAGAGGGCGTAGAGCTGAACGCTTTCATTAACCTTTATCCTTTTATGTTGGCGATGAGAGTTATTTGGCTTTGCTCTACCACTACTGAATTCGTTTACTGTAGGGGTAACAATGACTCTTTCTATCAATAGAATAGAAGTTTCTTTACGTATTTCACGTATTAAACGTTACGCCGCAAGTTGTTATCGCGCAAACTTTTACTCGTATAAGTAAAGTATACATGTTTATGAAGTAATACACTTAAGAAGTTGTTTACGTTAGACTGAAGATGCTATACAAACAAAACGCGCCATCTAACAACTTCGAAAAATATTGTGGCCCATCTATCAGATCATCGCTGATGAGAGAAATGATATTACGTTTAGCATGCATATAGGAATTGTTATCCTATTCATGTAAATCTTCTGAAAATATTGCTGGAAGTTTGCATTAGCAGATTAGGTAGGTAAGACTTCATTGAAATGTATTAGAATATATTAGAAATATAGCGTAAGTTATTGTATCCGTTATTGCCTTACCAAGTTCAATTTTATAGAAATTTTGACTTAAAGTTATTACATCTGTGTAATAGACAAAATTTGAGAGAGACTATTGCGATTTAACTATCCTGCAACTTGTCAAATCAGTAGATAAACACTTTTGTAGATAAATAAAGTTTTATGAAATTTCCTTGTATAAAATCTTCTACCAATATTCTCAACCTATTTACTATCAAGATTGTTTAAGGTCTTTATACGAAGCAGCATGGATTACTATTTCCATACATGCGACAAACAAGCTTTGTTGCCTATGTTCCTATATGAAATCTTCAAGCAATATTTCCAGGAGATTGAGCGCTGTATTTGAATAACCAGACTTCGAAATGGAAAAACGGACGTGATATCTTGTAACAATATTTCAAACATTGATTTCAAAACTTGATTGACGAAATAGGATTGAGTTTGAAATTGGATTACAATTTATTTAACAATGTAACAGTATTTCCCGTTATAGATAAAACATAAGATTTATTTATGTAATAAGAGCACATCTCTACATTACTGTATTTTCCTTGTTATTTTAATGGTTTCTCTCACTACCCTTATAAAAAAATTAATTACAAAATCTGCTAAATACATTGTATTTCTACACTTGGATACGTTATATTGTAAAATCCGCAAAAATAATTCAGATGAGTGCAGCTAAAAAGGAGTACGAAAAATAAAGTGTTCCTACGAAATGGAAGGGCTGTCATTTTTAAGGTATTTAAACTTAAATTTAAGTTCTTTTCTTCTACTTTTATAAAATATATCTCAAACACAAAGTTTATTACATAAAAATGACATTATTTGAGGATATGGAAAAAATTATAATTATTGAGAGCTATGTAACGTGCAAACAAACAACGAAATATTTTTGAATACTTTTTATGCATTTTCACTTTTTTTCTTAAATAAATATAAAAATCGTTAAAAAAATCAATGAATTTCCTTCGACTTTGTGGGAAAGCTGTGTATGTTTCAAGTTCTATGGATCCTATATACATATGAAAAACAATATAGTTCCAGAGATGTACGATGAAATTTATTCTCCCCTTTATTGGCTGCAATTATCCTGAATTATTTTCATGTCGAATTCTTTAAAAAATATACAGTTTTTTTGGCATAGAATTAAGAAAGCATTTTTAAGCTAGATATTTCGAAACAGTTGAACTTTCTTCTGTAAGCCAGAAGATTATAAAAAATGTCGAGGAACATGGGAAAAGTGACTGGCAATTATATTTCTGAACCAATTTACGTTTTTTTATAAGCTGGAATAATAAGAACTGTGAATGTTTTCCAATAAAGTACAAAAAAAGAATATATCCAGATTCGATGCTCTGATCAAAAGTTATGTCCGTTAAAATAAAATATAATAAAAACCCTAATATGTTTCTAATGTTCCTCGGTATTCTTCATCATCTTTCGGCTTACAGAAGAACTGATCGGTCCGAAAGCTCTATCTTAGAAAAAATGTTTTTCGAATTCTAGTAGACCAAAGAAAATTGGGATTTTTTGGAAAATTAGACATTTACAAAGCCGTACATCAATTCAAAACAACAACATAACTGCAAGTCAAAAAATTAATCAGTCAATGTTTTTCACTTTCATTTTAGGTTCTCGCGTCTGCGTCTGGTGTCGAGACGCTCACAAGCAACTGGAAAATCTATCGAGGTCGATCTCTACCTGTCAACTGGACGGCTCGAGTTTCTCGGGCATCGGCAGGTGGGAGCTGATCAATTCGCCCGAAGGCCTGAAGCATCACTGCCACGGCAAGTGGATTGTCGCGACGCTCGATTGCAACGAGGAGGTCTGCCGAGGTAGACCAAGACTCGGCCTCCTCTGAAGCTTCCGTAACTGATGCACAAGTGCAGTGTGACGAGGACTTGTTAAGAATGAGAGTGACGACATGCGGACTTAATACTCTGTGCGGAACAACGGATATGCTATAAATATGAATATATATTTGGATTGAGATCTGTGCAGTATGATGTAATGAGGTGCAAACATCGATATTTGTCAATAAATGGTCGAACATTTTTCAGAGATGGACTTAGGATTTTTTATTCTGTGCCTCTACCCGTTTCTGTTCGTTTAACTGTTGAACAGAAGTGTCAGATTGTTCTTTTCTTTGTTTTTTCAAACACCTTTTTTCACGTTGGTATTTAAAAGAATTTTTTTACGATAAAATCAAAATGAAACATTTTTTATTGTTTACAAATACAATTTGAGTATTGCTTCACCACTGAAAAAATATCAAATTTCCTTTCCTTTATATTTACCACCATAATATTCATTTTTGAATATTTTCATAGTTATGATTAGCGATATGGCAATTAATTAATGATAGTTAGAAGCAACAAATAAGTTTGCTTTTTATGTAACCTATTGTTATATAACTAAATAACAATTTTTTTAATAATGGAAATGAAGACAAATTGTTTTCACTAAGAACATAATAATGAATGTAGCATACAATATAACAAAATAAATAAACAACGATGCACGGAATTACTCCAAAGTTTATTGTTACTAAATTTATCTGTTTAATTTTGGTTGATCTAAAAAACTATTATTAATTTTATGCTCAGTCCATATAATACATAAACTATTCCTTAAAATTTAAATTTTAATGTTGTATATAAAATAAATTAACATTGTAAATCATTCTTTAAAGCAAACTCATGAAATTATCAAATTTCTGAATTTTAAAACGATATGAAATTTATTAATTTACATAATGCTCACGAGCCAATTTATTAATTTTCATAATACTTAAAATTTTATTAAGGTGGCTGAGGTCAAAATATATTATATAACCACCTTAATAGATTAAAAACTTAATTTTTTATACTTAAACAATTCAACTGTTTATCAACAAGCATTATTCTATTTAGCTTCATCAGTATAGAATGCAAGCACAAATCACATAATAATCAGAAAAATTTATTAGAATTATACGAAGCTGTTATTAAAGAAGAAATGCTCGGCTTCGCGGATCCGGAAATGCTTCGACCGAGAAAGATAAAAATAGAAATATACCAATTATAATAATATAAAAGCTCGAAATTATGAGCATTGCATTTGAATTTTCATTGGAACGTTAAGACCGATTATCCTTTGATTTTCAAACGACGAAATGGGGTCTGCAAGTCCAATTAAAAATTTAAATTTTGCGCTATACCGTAACAGATGAAAAAACGACTGTAATTTGTCACTAGCAAACAGTAAAAATCAAATTTTGAAAATCTTTTTCTCGATATTCTTTGTTATACAATTTTCTTATAATTTTACAGAGTTCCAGAATTTTTAATACTTTTCAAATTTTATTTATTTACACATTGTAATATAAATGTTAATTACAATATACTTCGTGTAATTTTAATTAGATCATCGGTTACGAGCGAATTCACAGCTCTTTCGTCATCCAGCATTATGGTGCAGAAAATTTGAATGCCTAATTGACTTTCAGAGACCCTAAACGAGACCATCTAACATAAAACCTGATTACCTCCAAAACCTGCCCGAGTAATCAAACAAAGAGCCTGTCCCATTTAAAGGACACTTTTGTGCCACTGAAAAGCTCAGTCGGTTGACTCCAAAGCTCAAGTTCATTTGAAACGTCAGCCTCTCCCACCCCATCACGCGCACGCTCGCGCATTCACGTTTCCTTGATAAAAAAAATTTTAAAAAAATGTCCCAACCTCTACATATAACCCTCAGTATTTCTGCCTCCCACTTCTTTTAAATTCAAAACCACCTTTATAGCATATATATATATATATGCATATACATATATATCTCTGCGGGATATGAAAGGCAGATTCCCTCATGTGAAAAGCTCGCGCTGAGCCCATTGTTCCTATACTCTGGATCGGATATCTTTTGTCACGCCGAGGAAAGCTCGTCGTCGGCTTGTGTGCGAGGAAAATAGTATAGGCCGCTAATTCACAAGCTGCGCGATCGCGAGCGATTGATACCGGGCGCTCTCGGCTCGAGACCCGCGTATAATTCAGCCGGGGGAGAGAAAAAGTAAAAATAGTAGAGAGGGCGAGGCTTGAAATCCCCGCGGAAATTCGATTCGCCGAGCGGCTGTTTCAGTCAAGGGGGAGATTTGCTGGCCGCCTTATCCTGTCCTCTGCCGCGACATAAACGAGGCGTAAATTATGTTAGCCGCTGATAAACGAGTGCTGGTTTACGACCTCTTCGCAGCGATTCAAGGATTTATTATTCATGATCGATTGGCTGCTAATTATCAGGGAGAGGGAGAGGGGCGGAAGAATTATACGATTGCCTCCTGATTTTCGAGAGAGTGAGAGAGAGAGAGAGAGAGAGAGAGAGAGAGAGAGGTAGACGAGAGCAAGCATTCATTTGTATTATGAGCGAGAGAGTCGTTGCACTGATAATTGTCGTCCTTGGCACGGTGCGCGTGGCGCCGGGTAATCAAAGCTGACTTATGACGGTAATGAGTAAGTTTACGTGTTTGCCAATCTGATTATTGCAAATCGATCGGGAGAGACGTTAAAAGGTAGTTGTCGATGGCGTATGTGCCGACTCGAATGGAGATAAATTCTGTTTTTGATTGATTTTCGTTAAAATATTCGCTTTTGATTAAAGCTTGATAATGACGTTTAATCAAACATCCGATTAATTTCTGCTAAATGCGCAGCTTTCGCTGTACTACTTACTGTCGAGTATTTACTCAAGTATATATTGCGAATGTTATACTTTTTTCAACTCCATTAGGAGTATGGACGTTAAGGAGTTCAGCTCAGCTCAAATTAGTCAATAATGAAAAATTTTATTTAATTTTTATGACATACGTAACTGAAATTGATTAAGTAATGAGTCAAACCCTAAAACTAACTTGAGAAAGCTGTAAAGAACATCGAACCTATATTTATTTTTGCATAACATATGAAAATTTCAACGAGCCTGTAAAGGTAAAAAATTTACAATATTATTTACAATGTTGTATACATTATATTTACAATAGTGTATTTACCATACATGTGACCTAAGTGGTCCATTAATACTAAATAGCGGATGATATTCAGGGCCTGAATTTCAGGCCATATCGTGGATCACTTAGGTCACCAGTATCGTACATGATATTATTGTTTTGCACTCCGATCAGAAAGTGTCAACTTTCTGGTTGCTACGCGAAATGAAGTTGCCGCTATCCGACACCGTCAAGCAGAAAAATAGTATACACATCTTGGCCAGTAAAAGAGAAAGTCAATCTTTATTTTGAAAAAATTTTAATTTTATGCTAACATTGGAGCAAGATTTTCATAGGTCAAGAAAATATTGCTGCAATAATACTATCTCCGTTCCCGCTGTATTGCTGACTGAAACTCTGTACAACGGAAAAACGGATGTGGAACCTTCCGACATTATTACAAATCAATGATATGTATGTTATGTAACTATCATACAATATTGTTGAGTTTACCGAATATTCCAAAGTAACAATCAAGCAATACTCCCAGAGTATTAAGTGCTGTACGAGTATCTTTTAAAGTTTTTGTTTTAATCCTCATAATTTCTTATCCCGATCTATTTCTGAGCAGAATTTTATTAATCCGATCAAAACATCTCGACATAAGACATCTTTATATATAAATACTTTAAAAATAATTCCTAATAATGCTGCATTTTTTACCAGAACTGTTGTCATTGAAATAACAATATCAAAAAACAAGATAACAAATATCGCCTCGAAATCACTGAGACGTCGCTCAATGTCAAAGGTGCATCGAACGCGAGCATTCACCATACTGCAGCTTGATTCCTGTGGTTTTGCATAATCTACGACCGACCGCGAAAATCCTGTGAAACCTTATTATAAAGTCTGCCGGCTAGTTCGAAACAAGCGTCACTCTTTTCTCTCCAAGTCGGACGACTTTCGAGTTTAAGAATCGCCTAATCAGCTTACGGAGACCTACGCTTATCGATCTTTAGGAAAATGGAGAGGAATCTGCTGCTGCTGTTTGATCGACCTCACGAGCCGGTTTACGTGCCCAAAAGCGACAAGAAAATTCATTTCGACATACCGCCGAGTTACTTGGTATATATGTCGTCTCTCTCTCTCTCTCTCTCTCTCTTGCTCTCTAAGTGGATTGCGAAATTCTTGTTGCCCTCCGTGTTGATTAACGCCGTCGTTCGTTTGCAGCCCGATAAATATCAAGGCATGGCGCAGAACATTCTCAACCGTTTTGGAAGCGAGTCCCTATCCTCGATTCCCATAAAACAAATTGCCATTCCCGATTTGAGCGAGCCGTTATCACTCAGTCGTCGTGATAACTTCTCGTTATTTCTCCCGTCGCATCGAAAAATGGCTGGTCGTCTCGTCACCCTCTTCATGGGTAAGCATTGATATTTACTGAGCATTGTTTTATGTGCTAGGAATGAATATGTAGAGTGTTCGTGGACTTGTATTTTTTTTTAACGTCGGGAGATAAATTAAGCGTGATAGTTATGAGGAATTATATTTCAGGGAGGACATATATTTCATAACACATAGTGTTATAAAAGTTTTATTTAGTTTTTGGTAAACCTGAATTTATTTATCAAAATAGCAAAATAGGGTCTTCATAGTTGAATCATAATAATGATAATTTTTTATTGAAGATTAGAAGCTTAATATATGCTATTTATATAAATTTTATAGTAGATCTACAATATTAATTCTATCGTTGATTCCTCTTTTCAGATAAACAGCATCGCTACTCGGAATAATTAAGATTTTTTTCAATAAATTAAATTCGCGATAAATAAAAACTTGAAAATTGGCGCCTGAAAAGTTTAAAAACGTCACACTACCACAATTACTCTTAGAAAGGAATTCAAATACAAACCATTTATAAAACAGCTGAATCGAATCTGTATGGATTTTTTTACTTTGGAATAGATACATGTTAGATTTTCAAGACTGAATTTTATTTATTATAATAATTTTATTTTACATATACTTCTCAATTTTTTCGAAAAATGCTTAAAGTGCAAACCTATAAATTCATTTAAAAAATACAAACATTTTTTTATCCATGTACTAGATATAGCAACTCGTCGAAGATCTCAAGAAATATTTTAAATACTATTCATTTTTACAGGCAAAAAAACATTACGTACAATAATTAAAAACTTTTTTCAATTAATATATGCAATTTTTTTAGAATCTGCTAAAAATTTTGGCTGCTACAAGTAATAATTTTATTACCTTTCTCACATTTATATGATGAAAAAAATAAAAATAATGAATTTGGGAAATCAAAGTTAAAGTTATAATTTTTTAAACAAAGTAATATACATGCATCCGTGAAGACATCCGTGAAGATATTCTTACATACACTTGTAATACATCCGAATAAACTTTTAGGTTGATTGAATGAAAGTTAAAAATTGATTATTAAAATCAAATAAAATATAATGTCATTCACGATAATAACTCAAAATGATGAATTGAAAGGTATGGGATCCGTAGAAGACCTTCTATCTCTTGCTTGCTACTGCCGGGACCGTGTGAATGCCCAGATGTTCGTCTACTGCCTCTCTGTGGCGATACTTCATCGTCCGGAAACAAAGCACCTCCCAGTTCCCCAACTTTGCGAGGTCTTCCCGGAGAAATACATAGACAGTTCGGTGTTCCATCGAGCTAAAGAAGAAGCCAACGTCATACCTGCCGGATCACGCGTACGTCAAACTCCACATTATCTATCCACTTTTCAAAACTTTTCCTCCGCTTTATGGCTTTTTTCTTCTCCGCCGATTCCGCGAGACGGCATTTTACTGCAATTCACAGAGTCGCTCGCACAGACTTCGAGAAAGAAAGTTCAACGACAAAAATAATGATGGTACAAATAAGGAAAGTCGAGCGTCGCAAGTTTCATCTAACTTTCATGTCAATTGATTTGTATCTTCGATTCAAACTGGCCTCAATTAGCAGTTAAATGACGATGATCTTCGGAAATGGGATTAGCGGCGATAACCGTTCTGGCTCTCTTATATCACATTCTGTATTACACGTACGTAGACCGCCATCGACATTCCCTTGGACTGGACAGCTACGAATGTGGATCCAGAGCACAGGGTAGCTTATTGGCGCGAAGACGTCGGCATCAATCTCCATCACTGGCACTGGCATCTCGTTTACCCGTTCGAAGGTCCTCCAGTGGCCGTACAGAAAGATAGGCGGGGAGAGCTCTTTTACTACATGCATCACGCCATTATGGCCAGGTATGATTGAGGGTATAACGCGATTAATTATGATTTATTATTCGTCGCGTCGAATTCTGCAGCTTTATTGATTACTCTCTTGGACATTTTCTGTTAGACTACTGCTGCAGTCTGATGAGTCGCGATATTGATCTTGAGTAATTAATTTTTAATCTTTTTTATTCTCACTTTCTCGATGGCGATGAATAGTTTGTTCATCAAGTCAGATTTATACGCAATTAGCTTACAATAGTTAGTTGCTTTCGATTTTTCCTTTTACTACTATTGTCTGTTCATAAACAGATACAACATCGAGCGTCTTTGCAACAATCTTCCTCGAGCACGTCCACTGACAAATCTTCGCGAACCTATTCCCGAAGCCTACTATCCAAAGCTCGATTCCATGGTCGCCGGAAGGTCTTGGCCTGCCAGACCCGCGGGTTTTGTACTATCTGACATTAACCGACCTGCTGATGCAATGAGGTTCGATTTGTCGGATATTGAACGCTACAGGGATAGAATTACGGAGGCAGTAATTACGAAAAAAGTGCGGAATGGTAAAGGTTCCGTAATTGAGCTCGATGAAGTCACGGGTATCGACATACTTGGTAATATGATGGAGGCTAGTATTCTTAGTCCAGATCCGCCCTATTACGGGGATGTACACAATATGGGCCATGTCGCCATTTCTTTTGTTCATGATCCTGATCATCGTTATTTGGTATACAAATCAGTTACTATTGAAACTAAGCTGATTGGTTAGTAGCATGAGTTCTGAACTGATCGAGTTTCAGGAACCATTCACCATTATGGGAGACTCGACGACGGCTATGAGAGATCCAATTTTCTATAGATGGCATGCCTACGTTGATAATGTTTTCCAAATGTTCAAGGATAGCCTGTCCCCTTACACTGCAGAACAAGTGAGCAACATACATTCTTATTTAGAATTATAATACTGTTGAATCAAAATTATTTACAAATCGATGAGAAAAACAAATAGAGTATTACAAGATGTATCTTAAGGGGGTCTCAAACCCATAAAGACCGGTCAGTAACGACGTGTCAGTTTAGAATCAAAATATTTAGGCATTTGAGAGAAAAGCTTGTTAAAAAATCAGTAGCTGGTAACAGAATTAAATTACGTCAGATTACAACTACTGATTTTCAAACAGGCTTTTCTCTCCAATGGCTAAATATTTTGATTCCAAACGTTATATAATAATAGGTGATGCCAAGACGAAGGGCAAGTAACTCTTGGTTTTACGTAATGCATTATATTATTTGAGATATAAGTATTTTTGTGCCATACCGTTACTGGCCGGTCACTATGGGTTTCAGATCCCCTTAAACGTTATATCACATTTGTGTGGTTAACTCGAGGATAATTAATTCAGTTCTTTGATTTAACACAAAATCTTTCTGAATATGTCCATAGTTACTTTTTCCGGGTATCAATATTACGGATCTTCGTATCAGCACACCAGGTGCCAATCCCAATACCCTCAACACTCATTGGTCCAGGAGTGACGTCGATTTGTCCCGAGGATTGGATTTTACACCTAGAGGATCAATCATGGCTCGATTGACGCATTTAAATCACGAAGATTTCTCTTATAATATGACTGTCAACAATAGTAACAACAATGATCTTATTGCTACCATGAGAATCTTCATTGCACCAAGGTTCGATGAGACTGGACGACAACTCACATTCAACGATCAGCGGACGTTGATGATCGAGATGGATAAGTTTACTGCTCAACGTAAGATATTTAATCCTCCATAAAACTGAAAATTATAAAACATCTTAATTATCCTCAATTTGCTTACTACAGTAAAAAAAGGTCAAAATATAATCTCGAGAGAATCTGTTGATTCATCGATTACAATACCATTTGAGTCAACCTTCCGCAACGTAGACTTGAATCGACCAAGTTCTGAGGATATCGCAAATTTCGATGCGTTCAACCTCTGTGGATGCGGTTGGCCTCAACACATGCTCGTACCCAAGGGTACCGCGAGCGGTTACCCAATGGATTTGTTCGTCATGATCACCAACTACGACAAGGATCGAGTAAGAAATTTTTAATTATGAAATGAAATTAAGAAGACAACCTTTAAGGGGGTAGGCCTGAGTTAAATATAATCAATAGTTATATTGTAGCAATCGATACCAACTTTTTTTACCTAAAAGTACTCGCTACAACCATTATTTGAATTAATATATACTCACTCATTTATGTGTCTCGAACTTATGAGTTATTAACCGTTTTTTATTAGATTAGGTTCAAAATGTTCCTTTTAAATTATATTACACGTCACTCTACAGATTACTTAAGAAAAAATTAATTTTTATATGCAGTTGTATAGGATATATCATGATTACACTATTAACATATACTAAATAAATGTGTTGAATAATTTAAAAACGTAACTGTAATGCAACTTAAAAGAAATATTTTAAGCCTAACTAAAAGTCTGATAAAAAACAGTTGGACAGAGTGGTTGCCTCAAAAACTCGTGGTAAGTGACTCAAAATGTCAAAATTGACGGCTATAATAGTGGATCTTGTTAAGGCCCAGAAAAAGAGATTACTTTATAATGCTAAAATGATGGTTTTACCGAGAAAGTTAAAATGGAAAAAATTAATATTGATTGATGCAATAAAAAAGTTATATAGCGTTATTAATAAAACTTTCTCATAATAGCGCTAACATAGGCTCTAATTAACCTTAAATTACTTAAAAATACATGAAATGTCGATAAAAATATCAAAAATGTAATTTTGATATACAATGTACATGCATCAGCTTGTCTTGAATGACCAAATACGATTTCTGACTTTGTTACAATGTACAGTTTATCTGTTCCCCTAATGAATGAAACTGTTGTATAATGAAAAAAATTATCAATTACCAGGTGAACCAGGGAGACTCATCTGGTTGTCGCGAGGGAGTTAGTTTCTGTGGTTTGAGAGACTTCAAATATCCAGATATTCGCCCTATGAATTTCCCATTCGATCGATTAGCTCGAGCAGGCGTCAGGTCGTTGAATGATTTCCTAACACCCAATATGAAGGTGCAACAAATCACTGTCAGATTTTCCGATACCGTCAAGCCTCGACAACCGAGTCGAAGTCAAACGGTCGTCAGGCTTTAAGACGATAGAACTGGAAATGTCGTGTGAACTGCTGAAAGGAGTAAAAAAATTACAGAAACTACAAACGTTGAAGAGTATGTTTATAGTCAGTGTATATTCTATTGTTCTATTGAATCCAAATTTTATTGAATAAAGTAACATTGTTAAAGAGATGCTGCTATTAATTTAATACGAAAATTTTATTTTCATGTAGAACAATTAAAGCAGATAGAATGTGTTTCCTTGATGACTTGTCTCATTAAAAAAATCAAAATTTTTAATGATTGAAAAAGAGAAATAAGACTTTTAAAACTAAAATGTTTCTGATTTTACTCATGTTTTTTTTAGTAACTGTCGCTAGTAAATTAGAATCTAAATTTAAATTCTTTATTTTTTATTTCGTTTAAAACAGTGTATTTTAAATCTCGCATTTTCTTAAAAAAAAAGAACTATACTTATCTAAGATATATCTTTATTCAATATATGAAATAAATAATATTTACTTGATTTAATTCCATAGTTCTTAAATTAAAATACGTAATACATTCGTCGATGAAAACGTTGAAGCGCCTTGACGCTCTGAAGTCAACTGAAACTTGGCTAGATCTATTGTACAATTCGGCACCACTATAATAGAACATTTATCAAAACCAAAAAGGAAAACAGGAAGAGGCTAGCCTAGAAGTGATCCATAAATCTTTGTACCAAATAGACCATTGGTCAAAATACGTTAAAAACAAAGACATATATTCCATTTTCTGGTTTAATTATTTCCTGTAATAGCTCGCGTTATCCAGCGGAAATTCTGTGGCTAAATGAAAAATAACTATGAACTATAGAAAATTTTAATCTTTACATGAGAAAGTAGCCACAAGGATCCTACTTAAAGCAAGTATAAATTGTTAAACTGTCGACATGAGCATATCTCACTCAGTATGGATAGCAATTTACTTCTCTTGTTTGATCGTCCCAAGGAACCGATCTATGTGCCAAAAGGTGAGAAGAAAATCATCTTCGATGTGCCAGCAAAATATTTGGTAAGATGAGTTAACATTGATACACACACACGCACACATACAATATATATATATATATATATATATATATATATATATGTGTGTGTGTGTGTGTGTGTGTGTGTGTGCGTATTGATTAAAGTTATTTTTAAAATAAAAATATTATATTTTTTCTATATTAGCCTGATAAATACCAGTCCATGGCCGACAGAATTCTCAGTCGTTTTGGCACCGAGTCTTTATCGTCAGTTCCTATCAAGCAAATCGCTATTCCCGACTTAAGTTTAGTATTGCAACTTGGTCGTAATGATGCTTTTTCAATATTCATTCCATTTCATCGTCAAATGGCCTCTCGGTTAATTGAGTTTTTCTTAGGTATGTATGATTAAAATTTGTAAGTCTTACTACAACTTTTTTAACAAATGTTTGGTGATCAGGTATGCAAAGCATTGAGGATTTCATGTCGTTGGGTGCTTATTGTCGAGATCGTGTCAACTGCCATATGTTTATCTACGCTCTTGCTGTAGCCATACTTCACCGTGACGATACTAAGCACCTTCCAGTTCCTCAGCTTACAGAAGTATTCCCTGATAAGTTTCTAGATAGTCAGGTTTTTACCCGTGCTAGTGAAGAAGCTAACATTGTTCCAGCTGGTACACGAGTAAGTTTATGAAATTCGTATCAAAATTGATTAGTTTGATTATTATTTCTTTAATTCTTGAATGTATAGACACCTATTGAGATACCTCGAGACTACACAGCTACTGATGTTGACACAGAGCACCGAGTGGCCTACTGGCGTGAAGATGTAGGAGTTAATCTCCACCACTGGGACTGGCATCTAGTGCATCCATTCCAAGGTCCCAAAAGCATCGTCAATAAAGATAGACGTGGTGAGCTCTTCTACTATATGCATCATCAGATCATGGCCAGATACAATACTGAGCGATTCTGCAACAATTTGAAACGAGTTCGCCGACTTACAAGTTTTCGCGATCCCATCCCAGAAGCTTATTTTCCTAAGTTGGACCAGTCAGTGGCTGGGCGGGCCTATCCAGCTAGATCTTTGAACATGGTTCTTTCTGACATTAATCGAGATTCCGATAGACTGAAATTTGATTTAGCTGATCTCGAACGGTACAGAGACAGACTGTTGGAAGCTGCACATAATAGACAAGTACGCGACGCTCAAGGCAATGTAATTCAGCTTGATGATGTGACCGGTATTGATATTCTTGGTAACATGGTGGAGGCGAGTATTTTGAGTCCTGATCAGACTTACTACGGTGACTTACACAACTTGGGTCATTTGGCCATTGCTCTCGCCCACGATCCAGACCATCGTTTTTTGGTACGGTTATTGATGTATTGCAAAATTCAATGCGGTTATCGAATTATAAATATTATTTCTTTATTCGTTCGCAGGAAAGTTTCGGTGTGATGGGTGACTCTACTACAGCTATGAGAGATCCAATCTTCTACAGATGGCATGCACTAATCGATTTTATATTCACTGAATTCAAAAACAGCTTACCTGCTTACAGTATTAATGACCTGGCTTTCCCAGGAGTCATACTTTCAGATATTCGTATTAATAGCCCAGGGGGCAACCCCAATACCTTGAATACTCATTGGACGAAGAGCGATGTCGACCTATCACGAGGATTGGACTTTGCACCTCGAGGTTCTATATTGGTTCGGCTGACGCATCTTAATCATGATAGCTTCTTCTACAACTTCGTTGTGAACAATACTAATAACACCGAAGTTATAGGAACCGCACGAATCTTTATTGCACCAAAATTCGATGAAGCCGGATGTTATCTGAATTTTGATGACCAAAGAATGCTTATGATTGAGATGGATAAATTCACGGTCAGATGTATGTAATCCACACTAATTAAATGATCTCATTTTATTTACAAACTTTACTCAATGATATCTTCATGTTTATTATCAATAACAGTAAAGAGAGGTGAAAACACGATTAGTAGAAAGTCAACCGATTCGTCTATTACTATTCCATTCGAGGCAACCTTCCGCAATTTGGACTCAAGCGATCGTCCGAATGCCGGAGACTTAACCAACCTTGACGCGTTTAATTTTTGTGGATGTGGATGGCCTCAACATATGCTTGTATCTAAGGGTACCAAGCAAGGCTATCCTATGGACCTATTCATTATGATTTCTAACTATCAAAAGGACAAAGTGGACCAGCCTGAACCAATTGGATGTCGTGATGGAGTTAGCTTCTGCGGATTAAGAGACCGAAAATATCCTGATGCTCGCGCAATGGGTTATCCATTCGATCGCGTTGCTCGAAGAGGTGTCAGATCGTTAATAAACTTCGTCACTCCTAACATGAAAGTTCAGCAAATCACAGTCAGGTTTAGCGATATCGTCAAGGAGCGCGAGAAGAGCAGGCAGTCATTTATAAGGTCTTAAATGATCAACATTATTTTTTACTTTAAAAGCTTTATAAATATCAATAATTTTTTGTCTTAATTGCATTAAAACTTACAAAATTAGAACCCTCCGGGTTCGTTAAAACAGAATAAAAGTTTGTTTTAACATAAACATAACGCCCAATTTATTTAACTCTTAAGGGGTTATGCCTGAGTTAAACCTGAAAAAAATAAATCATCAGTTAATAGGCAAAAAAAAATTATATATAAGTAGTATCATAAAAAATCTTTTTCGTAGTTCAAGTATACATATTCATTGTAATTTTGCATATTTTTAAAGCATGATATATCTATACTATAACAATCTTGATATATCTATACTATAACAATCATGATATATCTATACCATAAACAATCCCATGTGTGAAGCATTAAATTTTAGTACTTTTTCTCCTTTGCCGCATGATTTCTCATCATCCGGGTGATGAATCCAAACCAAACTGGATGGAATTTCTTCTAAATGTCTTTCTCCTCAGCTTGAACGGAAGGGATTACTGAAAAATAAAAATTTTAAATATTGAAAAACACATAAGGTCATAATATTCATAATTATAGTGAATTATGCATATGTTCATATGCGTAACATTCTTTAAACTTACCTTAGCCAACTTTCCCTTTTCAACTTTCACTTTCCCTCCGTTCAAACAGTGACGAAGGATTCCCTGAAGCTCTCCAAAAAATTTCAGCTTGATTGGGCTGATGGTTCCTGGGAAATCCTGCGGCAAGTGATCTAGAATCATAAAAATTCAAAACTTGAGAAAAATGTATTTAAAGTTTAAACAAGACACTTATGTATACTTATCGAGTAGTACTTATATGAACTGCTTGGCATATTTTTTTTATATTTCGGCATAAAATACCTAAATATTATGGAATATATGGAGACCCGGGTGCTATTCGTGTTGATATACCAGTATCAAAAGCTGAAATTGAAATTTAAGTTTTTGATACGCATTCACACTCAGCATATTTTATATGAATATAATTTTTGTCATTGCTTACCGATTACTTGACAGGATTGTTAACAATTACAGTAGACTTTGAGCTGCTTTGAGGCCATCTAATACACATGCATCTTATCGTGCACATGATATTTATAGCCCGTACACCTAAAAATAAAGAATACACTCACAAAGAACAAAGTCTTCACAAATAATATGTCGTTTATAGTCCAAATACTTATCTAAATTTGAAGACTAGTAGACTCAGAAGTTATCACAACAGCACAACATCCAGCTTGTACTGGACTACAGACAGCAGACGAAACAGCTGTCTGAATGCAAACTCGACAAGGTCGGTAAAACAGTGAGTTCCTTTTCCATATGCTGTAGGTGCCACGTTTTTAGACGGTAATTTCAATTTAAATTTGTACGTATGTTTTTAACCCTTTATTAGTTTGATTAAAATATTACAAGACTAAATTTAAATTTTAAATTTATTGTATTATAAATATTCAAAATAAAAAAATATATGATTTTATAAAAATTAGATATTTACAGTATGCTAATATGTAATGATCCAGTAAATAATTTGTTTCTTTTTTTTTTTTAATAAAATTGTGTTTTTAAAAGGAGTTTGTAAACACATTTAATGTTACATTTCCTATAAAATCGCAATTGTTTTGAATAATCAAAAGCGCTATAAGACAAAATATAAATAATACGCAATTTTGAAAAATTGTATTTTTTTAGTATTTTGCCTATAACTTTGTAACGTAATTTTTTCGGTCAAAAAGGATTTCAGCAGCTTATTCTATAGTAAATTTTCCTTCAAAAAATCAAATAAAAAAAATTTTGAATTTTAACTCAGGCATAACCCCTTAAGGAAATATGCTTTACTTGAATGATGATTATCAAGCCTTTGTTGAAGTTACATCGATAATACAATTTTATTGATAATTAATTAAATTAATAATGTATTTAGATGAGTATGTATACACTATCTAGTATCATTTTATCCTTCGGTAGTTAGTTAATATTCTTTTGTTGGCTTTTATCGATCTCTCCGAGTCAGTGGTTCAGAAAGGATTTAAGAAATCAAAATCCCTTTCTTCTTAAAAAATGACGTTTCGGCGATCATTGTTACCCTCATCAGGATACTGTCAAAATTTTATTAAATAAACAATAAACATACAAACTTAAAAAGAACAGAATAATACATACAAAAGCGATATATTTGAAATTTACATATTGGAGCAAATATGATTTGTGTACATCTCGATAATCCTTTCCCCTGACTAGTTATCAGCGGAGGAAGAGTGAGGACGAGTGACACAGCTATTATTTATGCGGCTTTGTCAGCTACTGTCTCGGAAGTGAGGACGTAGTTGGCAGCCGTCGCTTATTTAGTGCGAAAAGTCTTTCGCGCGGTTTGTTTGCTTATGACGTCATGTATCACCTCATCTTTTCGATGTATACAGAATCGATTTTAATTCTTAAGCTGGTATATTAAATGTGTGTACACGTTATTGAGTTTCTGGGTATCCTCTTTCTAATTGATACCATTATCTTGCAAATGTATGTGCATCATTTCCGAGATTAATATTTTATTTAAATTATTTTCTTTGTCCTTTATGTTAAATTTTTCAAAATTAAATTTATGATTATATTTTTCAATATGCTCGGAAATGACACTGTTTTTAGACTTTCTATGTTCCTCAATACGTGTGCACACACTTCTTTTTGTTTGGCCTACATATGTAGCCGTGCAATCATTACATGTAAGTTTATAAACAACATTTTTCTCTATAGGTGTTTCTCTTTTTTATCCTTTCCTTTCACAATAATATTACGCATATTACTGTGTATTTTTGGAATGGTCGTCATGTTGTTTTTCTTAAACGAACGACGCACTCGTTCATAGAAACCATTGATGTACGGTATACTAATGTGATTGTGATAAGCATTGTTCTTTGCACGTTGCTCCGGTTGTCTAGTCATTAAAAGTCGATAAAAGCCAGCAAAAGAATATTAAATTAATAATGCTTGGACGTATTTAGAACCTTATTAGAGACAGAACAGTTATCTCGACCACATTAAAACGAAAAAGCTCGATCACGAGCAATCTATTAGGTTCTACGGAGCTCATCGATCATATCTCGAAGCTCCTCGTATCAAAAAGAAGGCATTTAAACTATAGAGGCTTGTAAAAACGAGATTTACCGAGTCGTATCAACGAATTAAGTGAAAAATGTGCGAGAAAGTGTAATGCGCGGGAGACCTGCTCTCTCGAGCTGTCCAATTACACGCTGTGCATGTATAGTAACGGTCAACCCTATATATACTTACATTCTCTGCCGTTCTCTCCCCTGGACCTCCATCGGTACTTAAGACTGATGCGCCTCGCTGTGTATAACCTCTGAGACGAGAATAAAGGAGAAGAGGACGGAACTCGGGCAAGCCAAGTAAATTACACCCTAAAAGCCGTCCATTCAAACTACAGCCTTGTGGAGAGAGAAGGAGAAAGAGAAAAAGGCAGGGGGAGAGGTACGAGGGAGTAAAAAAGCTTGATTATCTTCATTGCTAGGCTATAATATGAAGGTGGACGATGCTTAGCTTTTAAATATATGAATGCGTATTTTTTGTGATAATCGTGTCAAGAAAGGTCTTAAATAAAATGGAGGAATAGTGTCTAAAGTGTACGAAAGTTACGATTTTTCAGGGACGAGTGGTTCCTGAAAATAAGATAGCGGCATTTCTATTTCTTGCGTTTATTGTAAAGATTTTTTTTAAGTCTTTTTGTTTTTGCAGAATATTGCTCGAGATATAAGTTGTTGATGCAACTGTTCATCAGATATTAGCCATAAGTTGGATGTTTTATAGAAGTTCGTGTATTCATGTAAGTGTATGTATGGATGTTTTCTAGTTTTTTCTTGACAAAAAAGGTTAAAGAGAAAAATCGTAACAAACCAAAACATTGTTATAATAGGATAGTCTAAACAACTCCACCCACAATTTTCCCGTGTGTTTAACTCGCACCAACTAAAACTCCTTTGTTTTACGACCAGCTTAAGTTACTTTGCCGTAACCGAAATACTCTCCATTGTCTTTACCGACTCTCAAAGAAGGTGTACCTAACGCCGTCTGTGACCTCACTGTTGGTGATACAAACATTAAGATTTAATTTTATGTAAGCTTTTGCGCTCTTTTTTATATGATGGAGCTTCCATTTCTATTCAATCGCCATTCACAGTTATAGCCCCTCATCGTCTTTCTTTTTCATTCTTTCCAATCTTTTTGAAAATGTGTTGATGATAGGCTCAAATTTAAACAGTTACATTAACACAAAAACAGCGATACACAATCATAATAGAATTAAACTTTTTAAAACATTTCATTCACAAATATTTAGACAAATGTAGTGATATTTGAATAGGAAGCAACGTCTTTAAAAATCTAAATAAGTGCATTAAGAATATAAATAAACTTTTCATTATTTCATTTCAAAAATATATGTCAACTCATATTCATGAAATACGAATAAACATGAATACATATAAAATTTATTCGGAAAATTTAGAAGATGTAGACAGAAAACCACTTAAGTACTTATTCAAGATGCTCTTCAAGAAAACATTTTAAGAATACTCAGATGCCAATGACTATTATATTTCACAAAATAAGTGGTACATAGAGTCGCATAAAGACGAAGAAATTGCCAACATTCTCAAAGCAAAAACCGATCTCAAACATAGTAGCATACAACAGCCGCAAGCTAGCAACCAATCCAGACTATAATCAAATGGCTCAAAGCGATACCTCAAGTCAAGCAATACCTCAATGACCTCCGAACGTTCTGTTTCAAGCTGATCGTTGCAGCAGCAGCGCCGAGCTCATGATGCGAGTAAACAATGCTGTAAGAGGAGAGATCGATGCAGTTTGTCGAAGAAGATCGAAAGCGCAGAGGGTGTAATTGAATCGAAACTATTTGTCTCCGGTACAAGGCGACGAACTTGCAAGAGCACTAAATTCGATTTATATATCGCAGAGATCCGACCCCTGTCCTTTACGTTTTCCCCCATTTACTGACCGCAATTTCTCGCGCGCGCAACCTGCCCTTCGCGGCTAAAACGATTCTCCGTGTCTATCGATTTTCCTTTATTTTGTCGTCGCGACGATTGTCCGCGTGAAAGCAGACGTTCTTTCATTGAAGGCCAGGTCGATAAAAAATTTATTCGTAAATTATTGGAAGTTTCATAATATTTGATAAATTTAAAGTACTTTTCTCCAGATGATTTCGAAAAGTATCTCTCGATCTTCTTGTCCCCGGAATAATAAGCAAGACGTCTTAATAGCTTTACGTCTCAATTGCTTGTAATAATAAACCTAAAACTTTACAATTTTGAATTTATTAGACATTTGTTTTAATCCTTCAATGTTACAATTGCAATTTTCGGTATACTAAGTTCAATGCTCTATGCAAGAACGAATACTTTGATTAAATTTATACAAAATACATATTCAACTATTTTTGAGAATGCTCTTTTGATTGGTATGGGTTAGAAATCTGAAGAACTTCAAAAAAGCAACTTAATTTTTAAATTTATTTTAAAAATAATGGTTTTTATCTCTAATTTTTTAAACTTTTTTATATTGAAACCGTCAAATCTATGAAATTAGGAAAATGTTAAATCTACGAAATTAGTAAAATGTTAAATCTACGAAACAAAAGACACCAGACAAACTGTACACAAAAATCGGCCTGCACGGTACACGGAATAACCCTACACAAATAAATTCTACACAGAAAAACTGCACACAGATAATAACTACACGGAAGGACTCTACACCAAATTTACTACGCCGCTAAACTCTACACAAGTTATTTTATCGCACTGAAAAACTCTACACAGATATTTTGTGTAGAGTTTAGCGGTGTAGTAAATTTGGTGTAGAGTCCTTCCGTGTAGTTATTATCTGTGTGCAGTTTTTCTGTGTAGAATTTATTTGTGTAGGGTTATTCCGTGTACCGTGCAGGCCGATTTTTGTATACAGTTTGTCCGGTGTCCAACAAAACAGTTTCAATCGAAAAATTCTAATCTTGCGATAAAATCTTACAGATGTATTTTACAGAAGTTTTTTCTTCTTTTAAAAAATAATCAATGTTTACCCTGCCAAATCGTTTTTCGGATGTCATCTTGGAGCCGTGACATTGAAATTTATTAACGCAGATATATAACTTTTAAGTTCTAGGTCTAATTGTATAAGGTTTCATAGCTTAACGTAAAATGAACGTACTTCAATTTGAAACTAGCGTTTAAAAAAATTAGAAAAAAATTCCAATGCCAATCGAAAGAGCATACCCAAAACTAGTCGAATACATATTTTGTATAAGTTTTCTCTAAGTGTTCGTTCTTTGGCAGAACATGGCGGTAAACTAACTCCATGTAGGTTATCGTTGCACTCTAAAAATGTCGACGTAGCCTAGCTACTTGGACGATATCGCAAAAGATAGCAAATTTAATTTTCCCGCTAATTAATCCATACAAATGATTAAATAAGCTAGGTCAGAAAGCTTTTCCCTTCTCTCGTCTCAAGTACAAGGTATTAAACGAAAAGCGACAATTTTCACTTACAATAACACTCTCGCTTCTTGCTCTTTCTTCCGGTCTTTTCTCCTCTCAACAATGGCTACTCATTAATCGGAAAAGTTAAGTCACACACAGTTCCGAGTGTCACTGCAGCCTTCGAGAGATTTATCGATCGGCTGCACGATCTTATAAAAGTAATTATTTTCCCATTATACATTAGCCCCGGTGATTCTTTAAACGAAGCCTGCGCAAGCCCCGGGCTTTTTTACACAACTTCTACGGGGCGGCCGGCGAAAGATTGGCCCTTTATCATGGGCGACGAGCTAAAATGAATTTGCAAACTTTTAAAATCACTTACTTTCAACTTGGATCGTTCAACAAGAGCCTCTTTTCGGAGAAATATTAAATGTCCTCTAAGTGGCGACAGTTGCTCTTTAGTTTTTTCCTTTCTCCTGTAGCTCCGCGTCGAAGATGAATTAGTGCCTATACACAGTGGAATTGAATTCGGCGTTAAATTTATCACCCCCCGAGATTGTTCAGGCTTGGCCACACACTGTGCATTTTGTATCGAGCCATTATATCCCAACTTCATCCTCCCCCGATGATAAAGCGATAAACTTCCGAATGAAAGATGCAGCCCGGCATTTTAATCCGGGTGTAATCCACAGTCGAAGCGTTATATTCCTCTCGTAAGACAGTTTAATTAAATCTCGCCGAAGCCAGTTGTAGCATCGTCAGATCGAGGCGCGTCTTTTTTAATCGGCCGCTGCAGCAAATTGCCGCGGGAACTTCATTTCGTACTTGATTACGGTTTCTCTCCCATCTCCGACCTGCATGGGATTGAATATTCAGGGTGACAATGAAACTCTTAGCTCCGGCGACCAGTCGAACACAAATGTGTCCGACCGTGCTTTACTATATAGCTATAGCTATTAACAATTTCAACGTATATATATACGTGATCATTGTATACCTGTAATGAACAATGCAAGTAGACGCCCGACGAGAGAAAGAGAGGACTAATCGAATTATGCCGAGTTGCGGTGGGATAGTATAACTTGATTACGCCAATTCGTCAAGTCGTAAGAATAGCTATTTAATTTTCGACAGTCGAGAGAAATGTACCTCGTGGAATTAATATACTGGGAATTCCTGGTAGTCCAGTCAAATTAGCTCGAAAATCAGGCAATTTTTACATTAATTCCGAAGTAAAAAGTTAAGGGCTTAAATTGTTCGGGGAAGTGTATATAATAATATTCTGAGTTATATAGCAGTTGATATCGCGGGCTTAATAAACAATTAGCAGCTAGTTTAAGTTAACAGCTTAATTAACAGTTTAATTTTTGCATTTTTTCGAGATCTCGCATTGTGTATTGAAAAGTATTAGTTATATCGAAAAATGTTTCAGACAAAAGTTGTTCCTTACTAATTTTTATAAAAATAAATAATTTACTCTAATATTTCATGAAAATGACGTACTCAAGGATTCCAAATAGCAGTTAAAATTTAAAGCCCCTATTTATAATAGTTTTTGTGCAAATAGTCGCAATATGTTGATAATTATTATTTTTCATGGTACTGGTAAAATGTTAAAAATCGTTTACATTTGTGTCCCCTATTTGTCAGCAATCTTGAAGAGTTATATTTTAAAAAACTTTTTACGGAATTCCAAAATTTGAATTAGGGCAGCTCCAGTATGCATTTGTTTAAATAGTAATAAATTAATAATTGTACTATATCCAACTTTAGAATTTGATCAAAATGTATTATAATGCATTGAAAAGCGGTGATTTTTCTGTAAATTTTAAGAAAAAAAATTATATGATATGCCACTTAGAGGCCGAGATACGTTTTTCTTAACAAGTTACTACCCCTTTTATATACAACATATCGTAATGATTTAAATGTTGTTGGAAAGTAGAGCAGTTGTACTTTTCAAATCACTGCAAGTCGATACTCATCCAACTGTTCCGGGCAAGCGTGAGCGGATCCGGGGTTTACGCATGCATCAGCGGATAGGCGTCTCAGCGCAGTGATAGAGACTGCGTAGGCCTTGTGCGTACAACGGGTAAAGACCGTTGTAGCGCATTTTAAACATGCGAGTGCAACGTCTAAAGAGACGTTGCAGCCGTATCTTTCTTAAATGGCACTTTTCCTCTCCAACGGCTGACAACAGCCGGTAATAGGAGTTGGACGCGGGGCGAAGGAAAAGCCACGAATTCCCTTCGCGGACGCTTGGCCACGAGATGTGCAGTCCTGATGGCTGCCTATGGTTACATAGGAGCAGATGTGGCAAAGCTCCGGTCCGGCTCTCGTGCTTAGGAGCATTTTTAATAGTTTAGTTTTAAAACATTGGCTGACGACGATTTATGATAGGTAATAAATAAGGCTTAGCTTGTATAAGCACTGTTTTGGCGTGGGTTTTCTCCTCAAGAGGTTTTCCCCACGTCGCGGATGTAAATCTGAGCAAATGCAGAACAGTGTAGGTTTTTTTGTAAAGACTGCTACGACTGTGAAGTTTATGCGCGGACGTAAGAAAAAAAGGGTCTTCGGGCGCGTAGTTTATGATACTGCGCCGCGCTCGGCGCAGGATCGGGTCTCGGGTGGCGTGCGCGTGCGCGACATCTGGTTCGGCTTAACCGCGCGGAGCGTCGAGTGCGCGGTGACTTCGACGTGCGGGTCGATTTACGACTTCGCGATGCGGCGAGCGTATACCGAGAAGAAAATGCATATACGACGGAAAAACAAAGACCCGAGGGGGGACACTTTTCTGGGGCTCGAAGACGGCGATCAGCATCGTCTCGTGAACTTCACGGGGCAGTCTCGAAGCAGACACGGTTCCGTTCAGATCGTGCGTATGCCAAGAGATTTCTCACAATATATCATCAATTTTAGCCGATTTCTTAATTCTATTCATTTTAGTTTAATTCCCGTATTTCCTTTAATTTTGATTACATTCATATTCAATTTCCTTCATTTTTATTTAGCTGCAATTTTGTTAAATTTCAATAAAGCCAATTTCATTATTTTTCAACCCTGATCGCGATACTGCTCAGGAGAGCAGCCCACATCCAACTGACCGTGATTAATAAATCGAGTGTTGATTAGAGGCGATGCGGGGGAACCGAGGCGCTCGGAAGAAAGACCGTAAAGTAGTTGAATATGATTCGATTGTGCTCCTTTTTTTAATTCGGGGTAACGCAAGTAAAAAATGCGATTGGTCATATCAGATTTTTTGTTGACATTATTGATCGTATTACTATTGATCGTAGATTTTTTAAGTATTCTTTTTTGTATACATTAATTTATATATTTGTTATTTTAATACCACCATGATCGAAAACGGCCGAAAGCGCGGTAGCGGTGTTTATATAGACATGCAAGTCCGTTTTCGCTCATATTCAAGTACGTTTTTCGTGTATTTACAATCGGTTTTTCGAAAAAATAATTAATGCTATGGATTGTAAAAATCGTCAACTTTTCAACGCTATTTTCCAAATTTCAGAGTGCTCCATCGCGCGATTATTACGCCACCTACCTAAAAAAAACGATTTTTGTGTATTATAATTAATTGATCAACTTGAACTCAACAAATCGAGTTTCGCCGCTTGCCTTAGATATTCAAGAACGTTTTAAAAAAATTTATATTTAATAAAATGTAATAATAATGACGTATTTCGTCGAATAAAATCAAAATACAATTCTCAAAGTATCTGAAAGTTATACAGAAGTTATAAAAATAATTTCACCAAATTCTTAGATACCTATTTTAGATAACTTTGTTAAAATAATAATAAAAGATTGAAGTATAATTTGGGGACGCTGCGAAATGGGTTGGACTTATTGAAACTAGCGCGCCACAGTCGGTTTTCGGCCCTGCGGGCCGAAAGACCTCCGTGGCTTGCCCCGCCTTGCATCGCTCCGCGATGCAAGGCATGCAAAACGCGAAACGAAACGCGCTTCGCGCGTTTCGCTTCGCGTCTTGCATTTAAGGCACGGCCGACGCTCGCGCTTCGCGCTCACCTGATCCCTCTACGTTCGCGCTTCGCGCTCACCTGATCCCCCTACGTTCGCGCTTCGCGCCCACCTGGTATCCCTACGTTTGTGTTTCGCGCTCACCTGGTTTTTTTGTATAAATGGGATTGAGCTCAAATTTATTCTGTCGTGATATCAATGTAGAAAGAGTTTATAAAAAAAAATTTGGATTGATTGTAATTAATTTCGCAGAGATAATCGTGGCCAACTGAAATTTTTCTTTAAATATTCAGTTTTTTTAGTTTTATAATGTGTTAAATCATTCTAAGCGTATAATTATTCCGGTAAAAAGTTGTATTTTCGAAATATCTATAAGTTTTATGTTGAGTATTTTTATGTAAAACACATACCTGAAAAGTTTTATTTTGAAAAACGAATTATTTTAGTATTAAAATTCGATTTTGGCTTGTTCACTTGAATTCTAAGCATTTTCGATTATTTATGTAAATAGAAAAAAGTTGTATTTTTTAAAGATTTACAAAATTTCCATTTAACTTTTTTGTGTAAAATGCTTAGAATTTGAGTTATGACCAAAAAACCGTTTTTCGAAATTCTAAAACATGTTCGCATATTTTTTGTATGAATGGGATTAAGTCCAATTTCCTTCTGTCACGATATTAGCATAGGTCGAGTTTGTAAAAAAAAATTTAGCTCGATTGGAGTTAATTTCGCAGAGATAATCGAGATAAACTAAAATTTTTATTTAAAAAAAAATCAGTTTTGGAGTTTTATAAAATATTGAATCATTCTAAGCGTATAATTATTCCGGTAAAAAATTGTATTTTTAAAATATCTATAACTTATATGTTGAACGTTTTTCTGTAAAACATATGCGTAAAAAGTTTTATTATGAAAAACGAACTATTTTAATGTAAAAAATTCGATTTTAGCTTCTTAATTTGAACTCTAAGCATTTTCGAGTGTTCATGTTAATAGGAAAAAGTTGTGTTTTTTTGAGATGTACAACATTTCTATTTAACTTTTTTGTGTAAAATGCTTAGAATTTGAGTTATGATCAAAAAACCGTTTGTAGAATTAAGCATAAAGAGCTACCATTTCAACAATATATCGGTAATCGAGAAAAGAAAAAAAACGTTTTTTTGTACATATAAGAGTTGTATTCTCCTAAATTTTCAGCCCGATTGGTCGACAATTGGCTGAGATATCGCTGATTACAATTTTTACGATGGTGAAACTATAAGGCATTCCCGCCTTGCGGTCGTGCCTAAAAAGGTAGAGCACTCTTAAGTAGGACCCTTTGATTTTACATGGCCGTGTATACAAAAGTGACCTAGCAAAGTATAAGAAAAATTTAAATCGCAATTACACGTAACGTAATTTTCGTAGAGCACCAATAGTTTGCCACATGAAAGTACACATGAAACTCTCCATTCACTCCAAATTTCTTGCAAATATACCTGTCAATTTGATAAGAAACAGATTACATTGATAGTTTTAGTTTAAAAGTCTATATTAAACTTTATACCGTAGACTTCATGGCATGAGCGTCAAAATATTCAGGTAAGTATCAATGTGAAAATCGAAATTATAAATTTTTGAATTTGATTACATATATCGATGGCTGGGTGGAACAACCCCGTAACTCGGGAGTTGCTTGGAGAACCCCGTAACTCAGGAGTATCTTCGAAAACCCCGTAACTCAGAAGCGCATTTTCGTTTCTAAAATTTTGTAGTGGCAGCCCTGCGGGAAATTGAAAAATACGATTCTAATTAAATAAAAGAGTCAAAAAATTCAAAAAAATTCTGAAAAATTCTACTAAAATACTACATTATTTTAAAGTACAGTAGATGCGCTCGCTCTCGTGCTCGCTCTCTTTTTTACTTCGTTATTGATAATTCTTTTTTAAAATCTCGTGTGGGTGTGTGCATTAAAATGCGCGCGGTTTTCACATGCACGGTCTTCGTTGCCTCGTGCTTTACAAGCGTCGTTATAAAAACCGCTGCTAACTGAGTAGCAGAATGCTTTCTCAAAGGAACATAAGCAGTACAGAATTGGATATACGTAAGGTTTGGCCACGGCTGCGGTTGAGAGTTTAAAATTGGCCATAAATTAATTTATATTTCAACAATGTCATCATAAATGCTTTTCTAATGTTCTTGTAATACTATGTCTGCTATTACAGCGACAATATCTATCTGCTATTAAAACGAGAAAATTAAGCTTTGTCTTTAAGAAAGCAAAATTGATTGCGATTGATTCTTATGACGCATTAAAATTAAATTTCTTGAAATTAGTCTGCGTTTCAGCGACAATGTGTTAACAACTTTTATTTTACTTTTTTAGTAATGTCTGCTATTACAGCGACAACATTTATCTTACTTTTTTAGTAATGTCTGCTATTACAGCGACAACATTTATTTTACTTTTTTAGTAATGTCTGCTATTACAGCGACAACATTCGTTTAATCTTACGCTGACACGTTAATTGAATTAAACAATTAATAAATTTATGATTTAATAGTTAGGCACTGTCAAATTACTGTACTTATCAATTATAATCTTCTGTTGAAAATAAATGATACATTTTGTTCCCTGTTGAAATTGTACTATTTTATTTAAATATATAATAACATTTCTTTATACTAGTACTGATCACCTTTATATATGCACGAAATCATTCTACAAAAATACTTTTTTTCAAAGAAAAACTTTACGCAGAATTGACTATTGTTATACTTTAAAAAAACATGTACTTATATAGTATAAATATAATGTAGCGTATAATCAATTAATTTTGTTTAGGCAAGGCAGTTAGGCAAGGATGGCAGAAAAAAGTGCAGGGTATTAGACTAAAGTGAAGGATGATATTAAAAAGTGCAGGGAATAAGATTAAAGTGCGGGGTGATAGTAAAAAGGACAGGGTAGTAGAGTAAAAGCAGCTGCATACCAAATTAGGAAGCTATTTAAAGACGTGCTTCGCACGGGTGGGCGGGTGGGAAAAATAAACCATCAATCGCCTCCAAAATTTAATAAGATCTAAGTTAGAAGTGCCATAACATGTCCACAAAATTCGAGCTCGATATATCGATCCGTTTGAAAGTTATGGTGAATACAATTTTTGGCACATACATACGAACGTACGTACGTACGTACATACATACACACATCCGTACAATTTTCAAAAACACGTTTTTCGGACTCAGGAAGACTCAAAACCTAAGAATTCATGAAAATTATCGATTTGAAAATTTGCACCGTTACAAAGCTTTCTCTTTGAGAAAGCAAAAGCCCGACTTTACTTATAAAAATTTGATTTTACTTATGAATCATGTAGATCGAACATAATTTGACTAAAATTTGACGCTCTTTCAGAATCTGGCATTAGATTTGGTATATTCATGGCAACAATTGCTGAAAAATGAATTTTTTTGAAAAAATCTCATTTTCGAAAGTTAATGTAAATTCCAGAGAAGCTCTAATAAACCATCAATCGCCTCCAAAATTTAATCAGATCTAAGTTAGAAGTGCCATAACATGTCCACAAAATTCGAGCTCGATATATCGATCCGTTTGAGAGTTATGGTGAATATAATTTTTGGCACATATATACGAACGTACGTACGTACATACATACACACATCCGTACAATTTTCAAAAACACGTTTTTCGGGCTCAGGAAGACTAAAAACCTAAGAATTCATGAAAATTATCGATTTGAAAATTTGCACCGTTACAAAGCTTTCTCTTTGAGAAAGCCAAAAGTTAAAATACATTAATAAAATGATGAAAATACTTGCAAATAAGCTGCGGACACTTGTTGTATCAATAAGAGAATGAAAATAATAATTGAGGATAGCCTGCTACATAAAATAAAAATAGGTTTTCTAATATAACCTTATCGTCGAGAGCTGTTTTCAATTAATATCTTTCAAAAAAGCATTATAACGTAGTTCAAACTATTTGCAGTTTTATTCTATTAACAGTTTACTATTAATTCTCTGACGCTTATTCATGTGTGTTATTTCTATCACAGTTTTTATTAATTATTTCGAAGTTGCATCATAAGAGCCTATGTTAAACATAGCATTTTCAACTTGATATTTCTCGGAATTGAGTATTATGACATACGTTAAAAACAATGACAATACGTTCAGGAGACTCTTAACTTTCATATTCTAAGTTTTCATTAAGTTCTGTTATAGTAGTATAGCTATAGGCATACTAGAACAGGCGGCTACTAAAACAGTAGGCATACTAGAACAGGCGGATACTGGAACAACGGATCCCCTCCACTCTGCCTCCGTTGTTCTAGTATCTGCACGGGTTCTAACATATGCTGGCCCCTCTCTCTCTGGGCCCCTCTCAAAGCCAGTAGCCGTTGGTGAGGGAATTTTCTCCCCCACTATTTTGTTCCAGTATGCCTATAGCATTTTCTACTTTTTTTCTTTTTTTATTGTTTTTTATTTTTGTATGATTTATAAAACATTTTCATAAGTTTGACATTGTGTAATGCACATACAGTCTTGTAAATTGGATTATGGTTTGTGCATATAGTTACACACTTGATTGTTGATCTTGGTGGATAGCCGCATTGTTGAATGTTATAAACAGGTAATTTAAAACGTTGCAACCACTTCTGTCTTAGATCATCCATAACAAAAATTTTGGTTGCATTTTGCAACGATTCCCGAAGCAGGTTTCTAATTTGATTGTAATCAAGTCCATTCGTGTCCCAGGCTATTCCATGATAATTATGTTTAAGCCACATATTTTCTGCTTGCAATTGATTAGAAAGTCTATGCAATGAAAACGGCTTTTTAAATAGATGAACTATAGGATCTCCACTGTGATTAAGAGGAATAATCGCTATTTCCTTTAGAATATAATCACCTCCCATTTGTTTAAAGCCAACCATGTCTACTGCATACTCCATCTCGTAATGTTTTTTTTTAAACAAGCTTCTTTACCTCTCCACTAACAGGATTATAATGAGTAATGCGATCGTGTAAGATTAGGCAGTAAGCTGATGTAGATGCTGGGAAAGGCTTTAAAGCCTCAATTTCTAGACGCACGTCAACAGGAGCATTTTTTAGAGTTTCATTTTGTCGTGAACAGTCAATAACTACGAGTGGCATCTGAGTTATATATGATTCTTTATCCAACAATTGTTGCAGATCTCTTCCATAGTAGCTTCTTTGAAAATCAACATACATATCATAGAGAATTGCATACTGATTTTTAAATATGTCGACGTTCAGATTACCGTATGGATAAGATTTCGAATTCAAGAAAAGTTGTACATTACTAATTTCACAGTGATCGAATCTGCTGTAATTTACATTTTTTACATCTTTTCTCCTAGTTTGTAATCCAACAATTACAAAACGAGGTTTTTCCAATTGATTCGAAGTTTTTACAGTCCAGATGTGTTTATTGGCTGCTGGAAGTGATGGGTATTCAAATAACTCCCAAGACCGATAACACATGGAGATTGGATTATCTTTCCCAATAAAATTGAATAACTGTATTTTTTGTTTGTCAGAAGCAACGACGTGTGGCATTATCCACTCTATCTTCAATATTTTTATTTCAAAGTTTTCATAAGTAGCAGCAGCACCTGCAGCAGCCGTACTTTCTTGAATTACTGCATTTATATCACTTCTTGATCTAGTGAGAATGAGTTCATGTTTCATATTAACTACTATCTTTTTATAATCTTCTGCAAAACCCAAAACCATGTTCAAAGGAATGCTACCTTCAAAATATCCTGCTTGATTTTTCATTGTCGATGTTGCTTCATCCATACCTTCCCATCCTGCATTTTTTAAAGCATGAGCTTGCCTTGGAGTAAATGAAGGCCATCCTTTCATAATACTGGTTAAGCCAACATTTTTACATTTATCAATCTCCACTGCGTTCATTTCATATCGGATTTCATCAAACAAATGACAAATTCCATTGTTAGCAAAATCAGTCTTAGCTAGTGCACTTCCGTCTGGTTTTCGCAGTGTTCCATAGACACGAATGTAACTGCGAGACGGTAAAAGACATAGATCTTGATGCTGGATAGTAATACGAATTTCATCACTGTTATTAAAACTCAATGATGAGTATGGCTGGTGTGAATGTAATTCGTATTGAGCTATAGACTCATCGAATACGACACCTGATTGAATTTGAAGAATTTCGTCCATTTTTCTGGAAGCAGCAGAGAATTATGCAACTGGTTTTTTTCCACGAACTTTTAGTCCTACGCTTTTGAGGAACTGAATGCTCTGCCTTGTTAACGGTTTGACTTTCTTTTGTCGACTGATTGTCGTATGACATTGTGGTCGACTTATATGCACACTAGAATTGTAAACAATTCCCATTATATAGCTTTGATGTGAAGTCTAATAGTAATTTCCTCGCCTCGAAAATTCACCAAGTTTCCGTCTTGATCAACGATTCGAATTTGAAGATTATCTATACACTTCACACTAAGTGGAAGATAAATAACATGAGACGGAACTTCTACGATTTTGAATCCTGGAGGAACTCTGGGGAAGAATTCGTGGATTGTGTGTACCTTTTTGTTATTGATATATGCACCAGCAGTAATGTTACACTCAACTCTGAGGGCATTTATTTTCAATATTTTCACAGGTAAGTCAGAATTGTGAACAGTTTTTTCTTTGAGAATACGTGGAGTGAAGCCAAGAAGACGTCCTATTGAATCGTAAGGTGTGAGATCCAAAGGTTGACTACAACTAATTTCACTTTTGAGAGTACTGTTGTTAGCTTTCAAAGAAAAATCAATTTTTTTCAATTTTAATGCTTCTTGTACAAATTTGTTGATAGCTTCAATTTCATAGCTTCCAGTAGGAATAGTTATTGTAACTCCGTTTTTTATATGAAGTTTATTATTTGATTGATCAACATTGGGAATGGAGTTGAATGTTAAAAGTTCAACTAATCCCAAAACAAACTTCTTATTCTGTGGTAGTTCAATCGAAGGAAAATATTGCGCTTCTAAAACTGAAGATTTTCCAGAAAGACTTAAAGTAAAACTTTCTTCCATGACTGATTGCAAGTGAATGATTGAATTTTGAGTAGCAATATGCTTTTATAGGCTTCCGGTTAGAAAGCGAAGACAGAGGTGACCACAAATGAATGAGTCGAAATTCTGATATCTTTTATAATTGTATTTTACTTCTTTCACATTGAGATAGTTCATGAGATCACTAGGAGGTTTAAGATCACCAAAACTATCAAAGTAAATGACGTTAGAAGCTTGTTTTCGATAACATACCCAGTGAGTGCCTTTGTTTTGAAAATCATCTAAATTAACAATAGCAGATTCATTTCGCCAAGGACCATCGCGAGGTAGATTATTTCTCATGAAGACACCTCTAAAATTTGGGATTTTCATTACTTTTGCATACTTTATGAGATCATAGTTAGTTAGTGGACGATTTGGTAAAATTAAATCGACGTTTTTTTTTTTTATTAATAACTCGTCCACTACCAACATGAGGTTTCATAAATAACCCCATTCCATTTTTATAAGGCTTAATATAGAGACCTTTGCCTAGAGCAATAGCTTCCATAGATTTATTATGCCTCTTTTTTTCTTCATACTCTTTCTGAGCAGCCTTAGCATCATTTACTGCTTTAGCTATTCCAGCAGCACCTCCTGCTAAAGCACCGGTCGCACTGAGTCCTGCGAATAGTGGTATAAGAAAAGGTAGAACTCCACCCATTTTTGATGGTAATGGTAGAACACGTGGAAGTAAAACTTTATTCTTACCACCACCTTTTTGAGCAGCTTTACGAGCGCCTTTCAAGGCTGATTGAATAACCTTGCGTGAACTGTTACTTGGTTTTAATGATTTTTTAGCTGCAGTCACCAACTTACTGAATTTGACTCCCATTCCAGTTTTTGCTTTCAATTTCATGGCACTTGCAATAGCCAAGGCAGTTGCTTTTTCAGCAAGACTAGCGTCTTTGGCACTAACACGTTGCCAAGCTCTACTGGCAAGCTTCATATCAGCTTCTTTACGATTTATATTTTTATCCGAATAATCAATGTCGTGTTGTTTACAAGCTTGATCAAGCGGATTTATTCCAGGATCACCTCTTTTCAATCGCTTGTTCAATTTAGTTCCAGGACCACAATACTGATATCCGGGAAGATGCAGTTCGATAGGCAAGTTATTGATCACTTTATCAAGCAATCCGTATCCTTTCGTCCGCTTCTGAGATTTGTGAATGATCATCTCTCTCTCTTCGAGTGCTGATACACAACTGATGATTAAAATATATAAAATGAATATTTATACCTTTTTAAAGCTCAATGTCTAAGTTGACTTTGTCCCGTTAACATGGATTTTACTAATCAAAAAGTGAAACTGCCTATTGCCAACTTCGATTTCGGAGTTCAGAAGAGAAAGAAACGGCATGGAGAATTATTACCAGATAGTATACGAGCAGTATTCTGCGGTCCATCGAATTGTGGGAAAACAAATAGTTTATTAGCTCTAATTACACATCCGAATGGTCTGAGATTTGAAAATGTTTATGTTTATTCTAAATCATTAAATCAACCAAAGTATCAATTTCTCAAAGAAGTTTTAGGTCCAATTAAAGGTGTATCGTATATGCCGTTTAGTGAACATGAATCTGTAGTATCTCCAGATGAAGCATTACCGAATTCAATTATGATTTTTGATGATGTAGCTTGTGAGAAGCAAGACAACGTCAGAGCATTTTTCTGTATGGGGAGACATAAAAGCGTAGACAGTTTCTATCTTTGTCAGTCCTATGCTCATATACCAAAGCATCTTATTAGAGACAATATTAACATGCTGGTAATATATCGTCAAGATGATGTTAATTTAAAACATATATATGAAGATCATGTAAATACTGATTTAACTTTCAACGAATTTCGTAATCTTTGTTCTGAATGTTGGAAAAACGATAAGTATGGTTTCATTGTTATTGATAAGGATAGAGAAATGAATAATGGTAGATACAGAAAAGGATTTGATTGTTTTGCAATAAAAAAGGAGATGTGAATCTCATTCTTTACAGTTCTATTGCAGACAGCAGCTTGTCAGCATGTCTGAATTTAAGAAAGAAAAGGATATTCTCAACGAGCTCTTACGAGCACGTAAAGCTATTAAACAGAAATATGCTTTATTGAAACAAGAGAGAGATGATTTTGAAAAAGTAATTGGCGATACATTGAAACCTGTCGTTACTCCACTCGAAAAGCTCATTGATTCGAGAACTGAAAACATTGGACGATTGAATGATGACGATATGAATAGTTCAAGTAAGCACATGAAAAAAGGAAAGACACCTATAGTTCATGATATTGAACGGTTTGATTCTTCTTCATATAATCAAGATGATGATGATGACGATGATGACGATGAGTTTGCTTCGTTGGATGGCACAATCTTGAATTCTACATTTAAATCTGTGCGTGATCAAACTCAGTCGACAGACTTTTTATCATTACTAGATAAAAGCCGCAGCAATTTAGATAACGTATATGGAGTTAGAAATGAAAATGGAAGATATATGATTGGTAGTGCAGAAATTGAATTTGACAATAAAACAGTAAGAGTGAATGACAAAAGTTATCCTAAAAGTGAAGGACTAATGGAGTTAATCTTCATCAGACAACCAGATGGAAATAAAATAAGTGATGCGGATCGTAAAAATTATCGCGATATTCTAGTAGCATCGAATGCTCATCGTCGAAAATTCAACAAAAGTGGACCTATTCGTACTTCAAGGAGTAGGAAATTTATAGATGTTATATCACCTATGTTCCGTAGCTCAATGCGCAAACAGAAATCCATCAGTGGAGAAGGTCTCCTACCTAAATATAAAATAGCGAAGAAAAATTCTTCAATAGATCTTATCTATTGGGATGATCCAAATGAGCTTGTCGAGCGACTCCGATTATTAATTGCTGAAAAATCAGCTGGAAATGACAATCATACTAATGAAATCCAATCAATTATAGAGGAGTTACGTGAAGCTGGACATATATATTAATGTTCACATCTTTCTTGAACCATTAGTATCATGAGTCTCGACTTGTTCGGACGTACGCTTGAGCGACCGCAAGAAGTAAGTCGCGGTCCTCAAGGTATTGGTTTCGATCTTACTTTAGATGGCAATTTTGACTTAAAGAATAAAAGATTGTGCAATCTTGCCTCTCCCAGTAATCCCAAGGATGCGATCACCCTTGAGACTTTTCAGAAGTGGAAATCTGTGGTAGATCATACCCTTAGTACGGATACAACTAAGATTAATAAAAATCTTTCAATTCAAAAAGATCTGATTAATCATAATCATACAAAACTATTAGAGGAAAATAAAAAAATTCTCATCGAATTTAATTCAATTAAATTTGATATAGATGCTATTCGTGCAGATATAACTAAGATCAATAAAATTCTTTCCAATCAAAAAGATCTGATTAATCATAATCATACAAAACTGTTAGAGGAAAATAAAAAAATTCTCATCGAATTTAATTCAATTAAATTTGATGTAGATGCTATTCGTGCAGATATAACTAAGATTAATAAAAATCTTTCCAATCAAAAAATCATATTGATCATAATCATTCAATGCTGGCAGAGGAAATTAACAAAATCAACAACAAATTTAATACCATCAAATTGGAGATAGAAAAGTCTATAAGCGTTGAATTAGCTCATATCAATAAAGCTGTTAAAACTCATAAACATCTACTAGATTATGCTAATATAAGAATAATAGAAATAAATGAGAAACTTAATCCATTTTTGACAGACAAAGAAGATGAAAAGAAGACTAAAGAAGCTGAAAATAAGAGTAGAGAAGTTGCAACATCGATATGGAATACTCTTCAGAATGCTTTACTACTGAAATTCATACCATAACAAAAGTAGTAGTAAAGATGAATCTAATAACTAAATTGATAAAAGATTATTATGAGAAACCTATAAGAGTAGAGCAGCTGTAACAAGTTTTGGACTAATATTGAGAGAAGTATTGTAGAAAATGGAGCGTCAAAGAGTGGCTGAAGAGTTGCACAAACCAGCTCGTCGCAGATATAAACGAAGAAAATATGATATACGTGGAATAGATGAGACTTGGCAAGCTGATCTTGTAGAAATGATACCCTACTCCAAGGAGAATAAAGGTTTTAACTACTTACTCACTGTCATCGATATATTCTCAAAGTATGCATGGGCTGTTCCAGTCAAGTCAAAAAGTGGTAAAGATGTATCTGAAGCAATGATGGGAATATTGAAGCAAGGACGAACACCAACGAACCTACAAACCGATCAAGGAAAAGAATTTTACAATTCAAACTTTCATCAACTCATGAAAAAGTATAAAATCAATTTGTACTCTTCTCATAGTAATCTGCATGCTAGTATATGCGAACGTTTTAATAGAACATTAAAAAATTCAATGTGGATAGAATTTAGCAAACAAGGAAGCTATAAATGGCTGGATATTCTGCCTAAATTGATCAAAGCTTACAATTCAAGAAAACATCGAACAATAGCGATTGAACCAAAAAATGTTTCGAAGGGGAACGAGAAGCAAATCAAGAAGCGATTTCCAGTTGAAGAGTTGACTGTGAAGAAACCGAAATTCAAAGTTGGAGATAAAGTGCGAATAAGTAAAATAAAACATGTTTTTGAGAAAGGTTATACCCCGAATTGGTCAACTGAGATTTTTTCAATCACGAAAGTAGTAAAAACCAATCCAATAACTTACCACGTTAAAGATTATTATGATAATCCTGTAACTGGTGGCTTTTATGAAACTGAAATTCAAAAGACTATGTATCCTGAAATTTATTTAGTAGAAAAAGTTATAAAGAAAAGTGGTAATCGTATCTATGTTAAATGGTTAGGATTCAGTAACGAGCATAATAGTTGGATTAATAAAAATGATATTAAATAAATTAAGATAGATATTAATGTAATGAAAGGATAAGGATTGTAGATAAATAAAAAGACAAATTATAATATTTAAAATGTTATTTATTCATATATATATATATATGTAAATGTAACAATTTGATAAAATAAATAAAATGTATAAAAATTATTTGTACAGTCTTTCTTATTATTATTACTCGGTAGCAGTACCAAATTTAAAAGAATTGCCGCCTTGGTATACAAAAAATAATGTTAGTTTATTTGCGGCATTGCTCAAATCACTGAAAAGTTTGTTATCCTTTATGAGCATAGATGATATCTTGTCTGGTAAAAATATTTGGAAAGCATCATCCACCTCAGCTACAACCTTGACGCCGAATCTTGTTTTTACCTCTTTCAGTGCTGTCACGAGGTTTTCTCGATCTTTTTCTAAGTCTTTGGCTTTCTTCGTTGGTAAGAAGTCGCGTTCAGCAACCTTGTTAAGTGCAGATAGATCCATTCTGAAAATTAAAGTCGAATTGAGGTTAGAAAAACTTACTGTTAGAGAAAAATATGATAAGTGAAGATGATATAAACTTACTTAATCAAGCTTTGGTTTCTTTGTAGAGGGTGGACTGTTTTCGATCTCTTCGATTGCTTGAATGTGCTCCTCATTGTGCTGCATCGACTCATATAGTCCGTTTCCCACCATTACTCCTGCCCTTTCCATCGCCTCTTGTAAAATATCCCCACTCTTTGGTTCCATGGATGGACTCCATTCGTTGTCATTCTCTTCGGGTATATCATACTCAATGGTGATTGGTTCACCTTCTTCTCCATAAAGCGTTATTCCCACTCGTGTTATCCTCTCTTCTACTTGCGTTACAAGCTCTTCATTGGTCCCCCTCTCTTTTTCTATTTCAAGGTCTATCCCCACTTCACTTACTTTTCTCTCATTGGCTTCTGCATGCCCCTTCTCTACTTCCGCTTTCAGTTGACTTGCAGCTAGCGACATCTGTTCTTCCATGATTCTATAATGACCCCATGGTAGAGTGTCGGTACTATGAGGCAATAAATACCTTTTATCATCATAGGGACTTAGAGCAATTTTATTCTGTTTTTCGGTATGAACTATATGCAATTTTGAACGTATATTGCACTGCTCTCGATGTACAAGAAGCAGATCTTCAAGACATTTTCGATAGTCTTCAAATGTAATGGATTTCTTTACAACATAGGATTTAATACCTTTAGCTTTCTTTATTGTTGCTCCACCATCAATTAAAATACTGTACATTTTACTTCGTAAGCCAATAAACTCTGTCATAATTTTTCCGGAGCATTCGTCTTTCATAAGTCCAAGTACTTTTTTATTTACACAAGGAATGCCAAATTGATTGTTTTTATCATAATGTGATGTATCAAACCTATGAATATCCTCTTTCATTATTTGATACATATCAACATCGTCTACTTGATAAATCAAACTATCTGTATCTGTATAGAGAAGTTTACATTTTCCCCCAACTCGCTGTTTCATATATGAGTAATGGAACTCATAAAGTAGTGTCTTCGATAAATCAAGGATGCAGAGTCCAACGTATATTGGCTTCTTTATTGTAACACTCGTTCTTTTCAATTGAATAGCAACCAAATTTTCATCAAAAATTGCACAACTATGGAAATTTGGTTGAGCTATACGGGCTTCTGCTCCATATCTACCTGCAAATTTATTTACTAATCGTACATCAACGCGAGATCGCTCTCGTTCGATACACTTACCATAGACAGCGTTTATTAATAATTTATAAAATAGTTTTTCAAACTCGTTTTTGGCTTGTTTTCTCTTCTCTGTATTTAGTTCAACATAAGGTTTGAGCCATGCCTTTTGCTCAAATTTCAAAAGTCTGTGTACCTTTTTTAAACGAAGTCCATTATCTAATGCTTGTTTAAGAGCTCGATAATGAATAATATATCTTTTCTTATCATTTAATGTAGTTAGAAGTTTCTTCTGCTTTGAGCCAGGTGGTGCGCGATGTTCTGCACAAAATGGTAAATCTTGATGGTCATCATGTATTTCTTCAGGGTACTCTAAGTCTACTTCTGCAAAGTAACCTATATCTGAATCTGCTGATTCATTGAAAAAGTATGGATTCGTCTCATATTCTATCCACTCAAATTTTCCAACTGGTAAACGTTGCACCATTGCCCATCCATAAAGATTATTAATATCAAAATATAAGAGCATCTTTGTTTTCTGATTTTTATCGTAAGAAGATCCCATGTACGAATTGTTTGCTTTTCCATATCGATTACAACATTGGCTAATTCCACCTCGAATGCCTGATTCGATAAACATTAACATATCAATATCTGTAAGAAGCTCTAATTCCACGTTTGTCATTTTAAGTGCCGCTGAAAATGTTAATCCTGGTGTAGTATAAAAGTGAGCCGGACATAATCCATAAGCTTCAAGGGATGTTTTTCGGAAACTTTCAAAGACGTCAGCCAGTAGCAGTACATCTGTTTTTAAGTAGAGATCAGAATACTCTCCTAAAGTTGATATATTGAATTTATGCCACACTTGAAGAGCGTGATTATAGTCCTCTTCAACAATATGAGAATCCGTCAGCTTGTTATAAAATTCATTTTTTTCTGGCAGTTTTGTAGTAGTTTTTTTTGTCA